>JAQMCX010017219.1:0-19170 GCA_029814765.1 Acanthurus leucopareius | reverse complement strand
GCGCCCCTCCCTCAGAATGTCTCTAAAAGCATTTGTGACAGCAGTACCAGTTTTGTTCTTCAGACATCTGACCCATGGGTATTTAAAAAAAAAACATCTATGCATGTCAACAGATATCGGACATTGTCGTTTTCTGCAGAACATTCACTCATATCCACAAGATCCATTTGAAATTGTTTATCTATACTGCTAACCAGAACCCTGCTTCTTGGAAAATTTTTTGCCACTTTGGCATGCAGTGTGTACACATCTTGTCCCAGTAAAAAATGTTTAACATCAACTTAGGCATCTCTCCTGTGCACTCTCTGGCCGCACTGCGCAGCTTATTCACACTCCCGAGACCGCCAGGGTGAGCCGGGTCGTGGTAAATTTTTTGGAAAGTTGCTTCCATGGCGGAGATGAAACAGAAGTGAACACATTATGGGTGTGGCCCCACATCTTTTATTTGTATAACAAAGGCACTCATCACAGTAAATCATTTGCATGTGTATCATATTGCAACTTAAACGTCGTCAGAGTACAGAAAGCACAAGAGTACAGAAACTAAGGAATGTATTTTAACACACTTAAAACATCTTCCAAAACAGATAAAGTGGTTTTACAGCTTATAAAAGAATGCACCTTTTGCAACACATGTGTTGTATCCACACATGGTCGCTCTTGAACATAGCGGCTTATTGCATCTACAATCAATGTGTACATTGTAAACACTTGGTGGGGCTTCAGCATGTTATCATTCGTTGCAACATAACTGGTAACAATACATAATGCGTCCAGTGCTGATTTTTCTGTCATCATAAGCACAGTGCGCTGCACTGTGTCAACCCATGACTCAGCAGAAGACTGGGATCTCACAATGTCCATTATTTGTTCTAATTTACTGATTTCACAGTGATTGGCACAACTTTTGTTTTTGTACTTTTTTTCATCGTTTATTCTATTACCGATGGCATGATCTAAAAGAACAGTCAGCTCAGTTACAACGTAGCGCCCTCTAATGGACATTAACAGATTTACCAAACAATTACCCATAATGACAATACAAACGCAGATAAAAGCAGAAATTTACTTCAGACCTAAATAATTTTTTTATTTATTTTTTTAACAAATGCTTCAATCACAAAAAAACATTTTGGTTTCAAAAAAGTTTTCTTACTCTCTGGGACCTCTCCAGAAATTACTGGCACGGTGGAGCTCAACAAGATCGATCGCATTCTTTTCAATCATGGTGTCGTGCATTTTTCTGATTTCATCCGATATCCTCTCCGCTGATTTCAGCTCATGAAGAATACTTTCAGCAGCACCCTGAATTCTATCTTCACTGGTGTGAACACTTTTGAATTTCAGGAAACGCTGAACAGCAGGAATGAAGCGGTCAGTCCACAACCTTTTCACAAGTTGTTCAAAGTGACAAATGTAGAAATAATCGGGAATATCCTGCAGGCACGCGTGATGTTTCTGACTGGGATGATTGATTTGACATCCGTAACAGGACTCCTCCCAAAAATTCAGCACAACAGTATCCAGCAGATCCAGGATGACTGATTTCACACCGTCAATAAAACCCTCAGGCAGCAGTCTGTCTGTTTGGTCTCCTGGCAGTTCCTCTTCAGGTATAGGGGGCAGTGTTGCTGATGAGTCACAGGTCGCTGAAGGAGGTGACGTTGTAGAAATTCCGCTCCACAGATACGACTTCGGAAGTGGGAGCGCCGCAGGGGTCTCCAACATCAAGGCTTCTATTAACCGAGAAGGGGAAGACGGGAGTCCAGGAGGTGTCCAACCATGCGAAATTCTTTCTATCAGTAACACAACATTCATTTTGTTAAAAAAATAAATACTCGGTGTAAAATAAACATGTTAAAACACACACACACACACACACAGCATCTACCATTTTGTCATCAGAAGTCCATGTGTCTGATGATTTTTGGCACACACATGGATGGAGGGCTAGCAGTTTGCGCACCAGGCGCCACATCGACAAAAACAAGCCGCTTTCTAATAGTCCTGAAGGATGCGTTGATTCTGTCTCTTTTGATCTCCTGGTCCAGTTGACGGAACACACTTTGTAGAGACCGCCAGTCACACCACTGGATGAAGAAAACTGCCTCAAACCATGTATCATCTTCCTCAAGAGTAAGAGGACAAGGCCGTGTTCTCCAATCCTCACAGCCTCTGCATGCAATCAGTTTCTCTCTGTCCTCACAAACATTCAGAAAAATAAAATCATCCGATGCACGGTTGAAATGATCAGCTTCAACACGGTAGATTTCCGGTCCCGTAGGGCTGAACCACTGCGACACATAGATGAACTCAGAAAAACCAGGCTGATCCAGATCCGGGCACACAGTAGAACGAAACAGGTTCCAGTCTTTTACGGACATACAACACGTCCACCTGTCATCAGACACACTCAGGCCCGTTCTCCCACAAAGTGTCACCAGTCCATCGCGATATTTAACAGAATAAACAAAGCCATTGACCCTCTTCAGAACCATGTTAAAGTCAAACGACCCCACAGCCTCAGCAGATGGAACATACAACCGACGCATCTTCTTCTTGCGAGGGGCACCATCTAACGCCCCATAAAACATACCTTCAGCACTGCTGACTTGGTCGGAATCCATTCTCACAACATTAGACATATTGGAACCAAAGGATCTTTCGATGTTTCTTTGCTCAGGGAAAAAGTCACGGAGGAAAAACAGCAACATGCAGACTGATGTACACACACAAACGTGCTCAAATATATAAACGCATTTTTACCGGTAAACACACCCACCATTACGTATCGGCGACATATCAGCAACGTAGCAGCGACGTATCGGCGACGTAGCAGCAACGTATCACATACACGCCCACACACACATGCACGCGCATTTCACATGCACACGCACAAGGACGCACACGCACGTGCATTTTTCACATGCACACGCAAAGGGACCATATTTATACTACTGACACTTCCAGTTTAATAGTATTTTGCATAAACAATTATTAATAAGTCTTGATTTGCTTTTGAACCATGTCTGTCTTGTAGTGTTTGAACCTGTGTTTGCCTTATTGCTTAGAACTGGGTAAAACTCCTTGGGTGAAAGTCCCTAGGTGGCGTTGTCTGGCTTGCAATTGGTGTCATTCTGTTATAGCCCCCTGATAATATAAAAACACCCCCCTACATTGCCACACAAGGAAATTACTTTTTTTATTTACCCCTATACAATGATCAGTTCACATCACAAGAGTCTCAGATACAAACAGTAACAGGGTAACCTGGGGTTAGTGACATAGCATGTTTGCTCTGAAAGACTGTTTACAAATGAGTCTGAGTTTTTCTTATTAGTTTTCAGAGTTTCTAAAATCAGTCACACACACGGAATCTTTATGGTTAATATGATTTTTAATCTTTTTTTAGGTCAGTCTTTCAGACTCTTTTTCAGAATTGTGTGCATATGGTACAGCATCCGCTACCTTTTGCACTGGTAAAACATGAAAACATCTTATTAAGGTTTATGAGTTTTTCATGTATTTGCTCAGCATCCTTAAAATCAACCATGCAGCACCTAATTTCTAGGAACTTACAATATGTTGTTTATAAACTCAGTAATATTTGTTAATACTCTTTGCACCCCAGTGATTTTGTCTTTGGGAAAATTCTATAGGAAAAAAAATGTGTTTTTTAATGGAGCAGTCAGTTTTGAGAATTTGTGTTATTCTGCTTTCAAAACAAACTGTATTTTAGGATATTGGAAAGAAAACATCTAAAATATATATTGAAGTGTTTATTTTATTCTCTCAAAATGAGTTTTTTTTCTCATACTATAAGAGCAAAACTATATCAGCAGCACTAAGATCAAACTAAACAGTGATATTCCTATATGTATTTTAAAGTGTTTTACTGATGCCTTTTTTGATATATCATATGTAGCCTGTTTTATATAAAATTTTATTTATAAAAACAGGGTCAAAGTGTTTTTTTTTTTAACGGCTGTTGCTAGTCTTCTAATTACTAGAACAATAAAAGAGTTATTCAAAATGCTTTAGATGAAAAATTGATTCCAAAATATTAATAAAAAGAAACTATTATTTTAGAAATTATAGAAATTCTTTTCTGCCTTCATTCATTTTTCAGATTTCTGTGTTGGAAATTTCTGCAAATTTGAGAATGTTCTTTAGGATAACATCTCATTTGCATATTGTAAACAAATTTTCGAAAACTTTCAAAACAAAAGAGCTCTTAATGTAAATAATCAACTGAAGAAGTCTCACAGTGATATCAGTTAAGTCTTTTATTCCATTTTTCTCTAGTGTCTTACCTTAAGTTTTGGTAGAAATAAAATGCTGATATGAGACTTAACCCCCGGCAAGTTTCTTTTTGAAATAAATTTAATATCATTCTAATGAGAAAAAAGACATTCTAAAATGTAGGTAGGATTTGAGACCCCATATGCAGGGACAGTTAAAAGCAGTAGTAAATGCTCTCAAATCAATATTTTCATACAGTCTTTGACTTGTTTTGACTGGAGTTTATCTCAGCTTTGCTCTTCTGATCTGTTTTCTGTAGCATTAGAAAATTACTGGAGAAATTTTAATCCACCACCACCCACAGATGAGACAGGTGAAGATGTCAACTTAGAGGTGATGCAGTCCCGACTGTAGACGCTTGAATAGGCTCTAAAATCCACTCTAGACCACACTGGGTTGTGATTCTCAGATGATACTGCAGAGAAGCCGGGGTAAGCAGCTCCCTAAAGCAGAAAGTCTCCACAACGTAAAAGGTTCACCAGATCCTGTTGACAAGTGAAAAAATACACATGGCAAATTATCAGTTGTTCATGATGAATAAAAGTGAAAATTCAGACCTGGAAAGGCCTATTATAGTGATTTAATAGCCTGGTAATTTAGTACATATTATAAAAAAGTGACCACATAGCAACTGAGGGATGATATTTCAAATAACTATGCAGCATGGATTCGGTATATTATGATATAGTGCATTTACAGTAAATAATAACTGCATAATTACTTTATACTTAATATTGTACATAAGGTGCCTTATTTTTGCTACTTGCTTTTTCTATTCTACCACATTTCAGGGTAAAACATTATACTTTTTATTCACACTGCATTTATTAGGCAGCTGTAGAGACTTTGCAAATTAAGATGATACATTAAAAAATCATGAGTTTATAAAATTGTTAATACCTATTTAATTATTGACCAGCTTGCATATTAAAATGCTGCTTATGCATTGAAATTTTTCAAAACCTTCTGTAAGCAATAGTCAGGAATAGCAAGGCCTATGTGCACAACCTGATGATGTTTGCTGTAATAATTAGTCCTTAAGGACAAGTACTTAAAATGTAAGTTAAGGGGTACAAAATACACAGCCTTCTTCATTGTGTAAAAATTCACGTTAGAGTTGAACCACTGAGGGCTTCATCAGACTGAACAGGAAAACTCAGGTCACTAGCTTGCAAAGTTAGGCTTTGAATACAACATTTACCGTTTGCATAACTACCCTTTAAAGCAGCTCAGCAAAAAAGACACTCAAGAGATTAAGAAAATTTTCAACAAAGAAAACTTTAGAAAAATAGCCACTTAGTTTTGTCAAACACAGTCTGCATCGCTCACAATAGTTTCCACTTAACTTGAGAATGTAAAGTACTTGTACTGTGATTGAGTTTCACTTGAAAATTCTGTTTCGCTAAATAAATTTACTTCTTCTTTTTACTTTTTATCAATTACTAATTTTGCCAATTAAGAATAACCACCTTATAGATGTTTGTATCCCTGAACCACTATGGTTGCAGTTTACATCATTGTAAACATCATTGTAAACTGCAGCTGCATCTAGACTCATGTAATAGCTGTAGTGAAGAAAGTTAAGATAATGAAATCATAGGTATTGTATTTTTTAGCAAAATGGCAAATTCCACTATACAGACATGTATGATTCCAGTGACTAATTTTCAGACAGAAATTTGTTGTTTTCGCATATTGAGTATTTTTTAGAGGTGTAAAGATAGTCATCTTTATAGAGAATAGAGAGCTTTATCACATGGTGCAATGGCAATCACATAAAGCTCAATATTAGGACAATCAGTAAGCATTGTAGTGGACTAGAGTGTTTCAAATGTGGATGCTGGATCTGTGGATGCAAAGAAGCTATAAATTCTAAAACATGTATGTATCATACACACGTTCAACCTGACTCATAAGGTCTCAATGGCCTTTGACACTTGAGCACCAATTTTTTATCAGGTCATGCTGGAGTCCAAGTGGACATTTTTGAAAAATATTGAATCAATGAGATTAGGATGGACATACATATTGACAAAGAGACAAGCAACTCTAAAATACAATGCCTCCAGCCACCACTGTCAATAGCAGAGACTTATAGAAAACAACAATGTAATTGTAAAGTAGCTAATGGTAAACTGGGTTTTAGTTAAAATGCAGCTAACACAGTATGCCTCAATAATAATCAATAACAAATGCTTTTGATACTTTAAGTGCATTTTACTGCTATTTTATCAGTGCTTTAAGTTAAATAAGACTTTGAATGCAGGATTTTTAAAAAAATTTCTTGAGTTCTTTTTACTGAGTAAAAATCGCATCATCCAAACTATTCTTCTGCCATTGGTTACAATAACTTGAGATGACTACTGACATGTAAAAATCATCCATATGCATTTTCTTTACTGTTTTAGAGTTATACTGTTAAATGTTTGACTGTTGGTTGTCTGTTTACCTGTACCAATGGTTGCTGTTGAAGGCTGAGAGGAAAACTTGGAATCCTGACAGGTGCTGGCAGTCTTAGTTCACATGGCACTGATCTGTCCATAGCGGCGCAGCTGTTCCAGGTGTTAACCTGGATGGAGTGTAGATGACTTTTAGGGATAGTTGGATCCCAGAGAAGTTTCTGAAATTCTGATTGATAAACACAGCTGTTTGAAAAATTGCTGCATGATTTGCGCAGTATTTTCCACTCTGACTTTTCTGGCTTGCAGCAGCCATCAGTCAGTTACTGATGACTCGGCATTGTCCAGTGTCCATTGCTCTCAGCATCTCATCAGGAGTCTGTGCTGTTTCTGTTACAGAGACCTTTGGCCCAGTTTTTGTTTCTTGATTGGTTTTGCTCTCCTCGTGTCCAGAATTTTCCTCAACACGCTCACATTTGTCATCATCACTTTGAGAACATGAGAATCTTGAAAAAAAAAAAGATATTTGTGAAATTTACTTTCAGATTCATATTTGTAGACTCACAGAATGTTTCAAAATGTTTCATGCTGACAAAATTACATTACAGTTGAAGTAGTGTCTTGGTAAAATACATTTTCTTTACCTGAAGATTTAGTTTTATCTGAATATTGCGTAGATGCATTTTACGGGTCAGATTCCATGTCAATCATCTGCATCTCTTCAGACTTTTGAGATGAATGCTGTATTTTCCTGTTTTGATAAAAGAAGGGTAAAGAATAAATTGTCAATAATTTCATAGAAGAAAATGAATGTAACAGGGAAACATAATCTTGGAAATTTAAAAAATTATTTTAGAAATATTAGTATATATGAACTTGCAATAATTTTGTTGAACACTAGTGTTGGAGGTAGTTGTCTGTGGTTGTTCAGGCCAGAAAATGATATATGTGATGCATGTAGACAATTCAAATATTTTTTTTTTATTAAAGTGGCTTTTGTGAGCATGTTGAAAATACCTTTAATGATTCTGTAAGTTAGTGTTATTTGGTAAATTTATCAAAATTAAATAAAGTTGAAAGCAGTAGTCGAAACAATTAATCAATTTATTATTAATTAATGAATTGAAATTAACTGTAAACTAATCGAAATATATTTTAATAATCAATTTGCTGCTATTTTTAAGCTGTCACTTTAGATTTTAGGATACTGTGTGTATAATTATGATGCCCTCCACTTTCTCGTACGGAATGACAAATTTATCCTTCGCCCTCAAAGTATCTCTTTATTTTGCTTATTAGTAAGCTACCACTGAAGACACGAAGGTGATGCCCTATATAGTTTTTCTTAGCATTTATGCAATTCAAGAAAGTGGAGGGAATTTAGAATATTGATTAATATTCTGGAGTTATTTAAGGATACAAGGATACAAGGAAGTTTATTGGTCATTATACAACTTGTTATATAATGAAATTAAAATGTGGTTCCCTCTTGATTGATTAATTGATTGTATATAAAAAATAAAATTATTAAACATGGAGGAGTGCAGATGGTGCATTAAGTAGTCTCAAAGCCTGAGGGAAGAAGCTGCTCAGTAATCTGGTGGTATGGCAGCAGATACTTCTGTATCTTTTGTCTGACGGGAGCAGGGTGAACAGGCTGTGGCTGGGGTGGGTGTTGTCTTTTAGGATCCTCTTGGCTCTGCATAGGCACCTCACCTCCTCGATATCGCTGATGCTTGGTAGATGGGTATCAATGATGTTTTGGGCAGTTTAAATCACTCATTGCAGAGTCTTCCTGTCTTGGGCCATGCACATCCCATGTCAATTTGTGATGTTTCCAGTCAGGATGCTTTCAACAATTGCTCCTTTGTAGAAGCTGACAAGAACTTGGCGTGGGAATTTTGCTTTCTTAAGGTTCCTTAAGAAATACAGCCATTTCTGAGCTTTTTAACCACAGCAGAGATATGTGAACCACGGCAGAGATATGCCTTAATGGACTGATTCTGGTGTTTTTACACTTATTAAATGTATCTACTTTAAATTATTACGCAGGGGAGCGTTTCCAAAAATAGTGCCCCCACCGGCGGCAGAAGGCACACTACGCAGTCATCATTTCGCTCTTGGGATCGTTTTTGGTTGGAGGGCTGGCACTTAAGTGGGGATGGTGCAAGAGGATCCAAATATATGAGAAATCCTGGCTATTATCCTTCTCAGGCTGCAAAGAGTAGAGCAGTAGTAGTATATTCCACTGGAATGAATCCAGGCGGAAAACAAAGTACAAATAGCCCATATAAAATGGTGTATAAATTATACTGCCATTTTCTACTTGGAAGGGGCATTGTTTTACGAAAAACACAAGTTGTTTTGGTAACTAAACTACTACCCGAGAGTAGCAAAACTAGTTTATCTAAGATCCAGTTTCTACGGAAGCCCTAAGCGGACATGGGTTTTTTTTTTCTCGAGATAACAAGATAATATCTCGTTATCTCGAGAAAACGAACTTTGTTTTCTTGAGATATTATCTCGTTATCTCGAGAAAACGAACTTTGTTTTCTCGTGATAACAAGATATTATCTCGTGCGGATTTACAGAAGAAGAAAAAGTGGCGGGCAGATGATGTGATCGCAGGTGCCACAGGGTACCAAAAAGCACTGAAGCAACAGCATAATACTGTAGTTATGATTATTAATGAATTTGGGGTGATGTGTTCCTGTAAGAATCATCTTACCTTGCGGACAATGGAAACTATAAAATCACTCATGTTTTGTCTACTGTCTTGCCGTTGTGATAAATAAACAGTGAAATAATGTATGTATGTATGCTATGGCTGCAGCTGCCCACTTCACCTGTGCCTATTAAATAATCCACTCAGGCGCTTCTTGCGAGAAACTTGCAATTTTAACCGTAAAAAAACAACATTAACGTATTAATAGTTGATTTAATGTTCATTTCTTTCGTAAGCGACCATGGTATAAGCGGGATAATGCCCTTGGAGGTGTCCATCATCAGAAATGAATGGACTTCGCGGAAGCAACATGCCACCTTGTCGTTCATTCATTTCTGATGATGGACACTTCGTCGGGCATTATCCCTTACGTGACAAAGTCGAAACACATCTCCGCTATCCATTTATATCTCTCACATAGTAGAATATTGCCTATAGTGTTTAATCTCACTTTCGATAATGCTTTTGGTACTTCGATTATTACATTTTACATAATACAAGTACACTAAAAACAATTGTGTGCAGTACTTCTGGCTTAATTAAATGATACATAAACGCATAACTTGCCTCTTTTCCCGTCTTACGTTGCCAGTGTCTCGGAATCCCTTCGCGAAAGGATTATTGTCTATTTTCAACTGTGTAATCTGACCATTGGCGCAAAGAAGAGCAAGAATAAACCTTATTCTCTTTATGTCACGTGATTTATTATAATTATTTAAATATAATTCCCCATTCGGTTAGGTTTTTATTTTGGAAATTTAAGTTCAGGTTGGTATCACAGTTTTAAAAAGAAACAAAAGACTCTTACCTTAACATTTTGGTAAGCTGTTATTGTGATGAATTTCTTCTCACAAAAGACATGTCTTAAAGGAGCTATAAGGTAATTTCAAGATGTCATTTGCTTTTACTATATGAAATCTTGGTTGGTATTTGTGCATTGAGTTTAGAATAGTCTGCAGATTAGGAAAAAAAGGTAATAAATTTAAAACACCGTCTTTAAAGAGGACATTTGTTTTTGTCTACATGAAATTTGGAGTCAAAGTAAGTTGACATAGATATATTTTCGGCATCGCAGAAAATACATTTTCTTTAGGCTAATGCTTTTAACACTTAAAGTCATCAAATGGGCAACAAAGGTGTCATCGCGCGCCTTCACACATCCCTTTCTTGATTGTTAACTTAAACTTATTAAAAGTGGTATAATCAAAAATTGAAGATTTGTGGACTTACAAATCCATGTTTAACCGATATTTTATTGGTCAGTTTGTGGAAGTTGGCTACTTTAGACATCTACTGCTCTCACGTGGCCGGACTGTCTGGGTGGATGTACATGCGTTTCGGCATCTCTGGGTCTGCCTTCCCTGCCACCATCCAGCAGGAGTTACAAAACGTATCTATATCCACAGTCACCAGCCATCATTATGTCCATTAGACGAAAGTACTTGGCTTTTCTGTCCATCCTGCTGCACCTGGCTTTAAGCGGGGGAAACATGCGCCTGCAGGGAGAAAAAAGGAATCGCGTCAAGTTAGCATCCATTAAATAAAAGAACCCTTTCACTCTCAGTAAAAAGAGTACTCTCACCTCTTTTATTCATATTGTATACAAACCTGTGTCAAAGCCAGCATGTTGAGAATCACATACTGAAGGTTGCTTGCTCTCAGCAGTATAGTTTGGGATAATAGTCCTGCTGTGTCAGTTCACCAACTGGTGTAAGGAGACCTTTTTGGACAAGACTAAGTATTGAGAATTATGTGGGCGCGGTCTGAAGGGTAGCACACCAACGCATGCACTTTCTTAGCAGACTTCGTGGTTATAATATGGACAATTATTTTATTAAAAAGGTTTTATTCTTGTTTCATTGAATCAGTTCTTTATCAGTTGGTATGGCTCAATTACTCTCATTACTACATAATATTGTGCATAATATATTATTGGGACAACCCTTAATGACGTTCCTCACCTATGTTAGGTCAGGGCTCTGAAAAAAACTTAGAAAAATCTGGCCTATAGTAAAGAAAAATGTATTAGAGACAAAGAGGAGAGGTACATGCTTGCAATTTGAGACACTGGAGAACTCATGAGTCATCAATGTAAACAATCCACCTAGAAAGGAGGCAGACCATCTGGAAAACATTCGATCACTTCTAATGACATAAGCAAAGGGAATAGTGATACTGGGGGAGACTTTAATTTTGTGATGAATCAGACAGGAAATACCCCAAATAGAACAAAATGTAAGTCTAAACAAGCTACAGCTTTATTTTAAAAAGCTCAATTAGAATTGGGACTATTAAATATCTGGTGTTGTCTCCACCTCCGAAAGAGAGAGCCTTTACTTTCTACACTAATGTACATCAGGTTTACTGAAGATTAGACTATTTGTTAATGCTCAGAAATGACATTTCAAAGGTTATTAAATGTAAAATCTTATCCATAACCACAGCTGACCATGCACCAGTCATAATAGAATTAGATTTAAACAGAGAACAAGGGGAAACTGTGTGGAGGTTAAGCAATTCTTTACTCAGGGATGAACATTTTTAGGAGAAAATACAACACAGTATAAAATATTATCTGGAGATAATGGAGAAGTGAGATTCACAACTTTGTGGGAAGCTGCAAAAGCAACATTGCAAGGGGAAATAATAGCATATAAAAGAGATGAAGAGAAAGATAAAAGATAGCATTTGAAAACAAAATTTAGACATTACAAGAAAAGCATGAAAAAAGATGCACAATGATAAACAAGTACAATTAAACACAGAAAGAAAAAGCACTGGAAACAACTGAAATCAAAGTCAATATTGACAAACCACAAATTTTTTGAATATTTGTCATGAAATACCAAAGCCTATGTATTTTTTTTCTTTTCTTTTTTTATGCATATACTAGTACATAGGGCTGGCCATCTTGGCCATCCTTTATTTGTACATGTGAGCACAAGAGTACAGATGGGTAAGTGCAAACTTGTATGCTCATATGGTATATATGAATGCATATGCAAACAGCATGTGTGTAGATGCATACAGGGTATACATACGTATGTAAAATGGATGAGTTGGGAGATATTATGTTTAACATCTGCAAAAACATCTTATTGAGTACATCAATATGTCTTGTTTACATAATGTTATGTTTTGTATTGTGTTATTGAGCACTGTGTCCCAGCAGTGGAAGAGGAATAATAACAAAAAAAAAAGTGAAAGATTGTGTTGGAATACTTGAATAACTGTGATTGTATCAGTGTTTTCTAATGCATTGACGCAATGAAATATTTAAAAAAAGGAAAATTTAGGCCAATCTGGGCCACCCTTTGTTCAGGGATTTTTAACTGCTCCCAGTTGCAGCTCTGTTCTGCCAAAAAGCCAACCAATTTACAGATTAAAAAACTCTTTTGTTCCTGCTGCTATTGGTCTTTTAATAATTCACAATGATTTTACAAGGTACACACCATTTTTTAACAGATCTTTTATGTTTGAATTTGTGGGATCTGTTTATTTTATTATATTGATTGATTGATTGATTGATTTATTGATTGATTTATTGATTGATTTATTTACATTTTATTTTTATTTTATTGTCAAGGTTTTATTTCATGCTCTGTTTCCATGAGTTTGTTTGTGAACCTTTGTGTAAACCATTTGCTGTGCAGCCATGCTGGCAGACATACGCTACAGATGAAAGATTATCCAGTTATTATAATGGAATGCTTGAGTTTACACAAAGACCCCTCTCAGATAAAAAAATTAAGCAGTGCTTCAGTTTGAACTTACGGTCTTGACCCTTTTTGACAGGCATTTTGTTGACATCATTGGTTTTATTTATCTCCATCTGTGGACAAGGGCAGCAGGATGTGACTTAAAGCTCTTTTGAGAAAAATCTAGTAAATAGTCCATCAGCTGAGATTTTGTAAAGAAAAATCTAATATCACTTGCTGCATTATTGTGGATACATTTCACACATTACATTACACTCACCATTTCAAGACCATAATGTTGTATCTAAATGACCTAGAATCCAGAATGTCAGTCTTGTATGATTCTGACAAGTCCTGGATGTTTTACATTCTATTCAGATTTCTCACATATTCTCCTATCCGCAATGCCTGCACACTGCAACTACTCTAACTATACAAGGTTGTGTGGTTTTTTGTTTTTTTTGTTTTTGTTTTTGTTTTGTCTGCATTTGTACTCATAGTTTGAGACCACATTGGGTATCAACTTTTTATGAGATTGATGCACTTTTAGTCTTGCAGCCAAAATTTTTATTCTTTTAGTGCATACTCGTGACCATCACCCGCCCTCCTTGGATACTGGCCAATCAAACTTTATTACATGGAGTTTCCTGTTGTCAGCCAGAGAGGACAGTGTTACACCACAGTGAATCGAGGGGAAACTAGAGAGAGGTAGGACACAGCTGATGGAGGAGAAAGGGGAAGAAGAAAAAATAAACAAATGAATTCATAAATAGATGAATGAAGAATAGAAAAAAGAAAAAAAAAGAAAATTGAAAGTAACAGGGAGGAGTAAGACAGGCAGTGCTGTAAGTATGAGGTGGAGTGGGGATAGCTGTGTTGTTCTTAACACTCACTACCAGATAGCGACAGTATAAGAACTGTATTGGTCACCAGAAATGTGGGAGTCCTGTTTGAAAGAAATGGCCCAGTGAAGGGCAAGAGTTGAAGTAGAATAAACAGTGCATATTAGCAGAGTATTGGGTTTAAAGACTGACTCAGCACTTTCTGGCGGGTACCATGGGTTTCTTTATGATGTGTCCCGGCAGGAGCTGATAGATCAGTGTCGGCATGCATGTAAGCATCCACCAAACATGCATGGGAAACTTTCACCAGAGTGTACAGAGTTGTTGCCCAGGCTCAGTGGGGTGAAGAGGGTCAAGCCTCCACCCCAGGCCACGGGAGTAACCAAGATACCATGCCCAAGAAGCCGCCGAAGCCGCCAGGCACGCCGCAGGCCCAGGTGCCCGGGAGGGGAACAACAAGCACCCCCAAATCACAGGGGCAGCAACCAGAGGGATGGGACACGAGAGCCCAGCCACTACCCAACGGCCCCCGAACCCAACCCATGCCCACTCCCAGCAACGCCCCCCCCCAAAACCCCACCCATGGACTAGCCAGAGGCCCCCAACGGCCCAAGGGACCAGCCATAAAGAGCTGTTAGCCCCAACTTGTCCCCAAGGTGTGAGTCAATGTAATGCATTAAAACTGGGGGCCAGGTGAGATGGAGTGGGCGGGGCGGAGGACTGCAGCGCACTACTGCACTGAAGCTGACACGCCCCAGCCCTACAGCAACCTGGCCCCGAGAGCCCTGATTGTAAAATGCCAAGATGTGCTTAAAATTAACTATTTATATAACAAAGCGTGGTGTGTGTTAAGAGGCCGAGTAAGTGCGGGTCCAGCCCGTCCAGCAAGAGGGACCAAGGAAGGAGGGCCATGATGCCAACAGGTCCCTGGCACAGCGAAACCCCAGGGCCCCACAGGTGCAGGCCCATGCGGGCCCCCAACGAAGTCCAGTAGGCCCACACCAAAACCCTATTCCCCAAAGAACCCCAGGGTATAAGCCATGCCCGCCATCCCAGTGGCAGTCCCGATTCCGAGAAGGGCCAGCCGCCTGCTGTACACCTCCCCCCGACGGGAAAACTGAGGAGCAACACAAGCCACAAGAGCCACAAGCCAGCAGCGACCCCCCAGGTCCCGATGCAGTAGGGACACAGAACACACACCCGGCAACACCACCAGCTGGTACTCACCCCCAGCCCCACAGCCACATGAGGTCCTACCAGGCCAGATCTAGAACCCCCACCAACCCTGCCTGGGCTCCAGTGCCAGCACCCATGCCGGTGGACCCACCAGCACAGCACCAGAATATTTTTTTATTTTTTGGAAACAGCTTTGTGATATGTTTGACAAAATCTGGTGGTGGTAAAATCCTCTGAAGTGTTGGTATTCTCTTCCTAATTGTCTTTATTATCTGTAGATATTGAGGGAAGTTTCCATTTCTTAATTCAAATGTCTTAACTAAGTTTGTATATGAAATTAGTATGTTCTAATGGTAAAAGTGATGGAGGTGGGTAATTCCTCTCTGCTCCCATGTACTGAAATGAAGAGTTTTTTTGTTATTCTCAAAGTCGGGGTTGTGCCAGATTGGGGAGAACATACAGGGTTCCAGTTGTGTGTCAGTACTCTCTTTAGTTTTCCACCAGGCGGTCAAGGTGGCAGCAATTAATGAGTTTTGTAGCAGTTATGACGTTTGAGTGTGACAGTGATAAAAGGGAGGTCAGAGAGTTTAGTATTGTTGCAGTCTAACTGCTCTAGTTCAATCCAGGAATTATAGTTGTCGTTTGGATGCAACCATCTGGTGAGGTACTGTAACTGGTTAGCTAAGTGATAATTCATGAAGTTGGGAGCATCTAAACCCCCTTCAGATTTCTTTTTCTGGAGTGTAGATAGATTGATTTCGGGTTTTTTGTTCTTAGAGTAGAATTTTGTAATAGTAGAGTCTAATTTTTGGAACTATTTTCATGTGGGTTTGAATGGGATCATGGAAAAGAGATAGTTGATTTAGGGTGAGATTTTTATTTTATCAGGGGAGATAGGAAGATAGTTCCAATGCCTCAGGTTGCCACAGATTTTGTCCAGAAGCCAGCTGAAATTCAGGTGGACTAACTCAGATAATTTATGCAAAATATTTATGCCTAGATATTTAATGTTTCCTGTGAGGAGAGAGTAGTGTGTGGTTTGGTCTGCAGGATTCCAGTAGTTCTCTGTTATTGGAAGTGTTGTTGATTTTGACCAGTTGATAGAATAATCAGAAAGTCAAGAAAAAGTGGTTATTAGGTAAAATACTTCCTGTAGTGGCATTTTGGGTTCTTGTAGATAGAGTAAAATATCACCAGCATGTAAGTTAATTTGTGTTCTGGGATGGAGGAGCAGATACCTATGATGTTGGTCTGACAAACCGTTGTTGAGGTGGGTTTAAATTATTTATTCCACCTTGGAGAACCACCCTTAAAAAGGGAAATGACAGCTTAATATTTAGATTAGTCACATGGATATACTGACTATCAATTTACAACTATGATAAATAATTACTTTAATAATTATAATCAAAGTAACTTAATCAATAGCCAGTAAAAGTTGAAGGATCTGGGGTTCTGCATCACCATCAACATTAAGCAGATGCACAAATAGCTTTTTATTCAAAATCATTTATTTTACAAGTACCAAATGAATAATACACAATATCTTACCTAACAGGCACTGCTCTGTTTACACATGTGAATGTGTGAGTTTGAGGGCCAGTGTGTGTGTCTGTGTATGTTGGTCAAAGGCTGGATAGCTGACTCAAAATGGCAGTTAGGATTGCATGGTTTAAACAAAGGGAAGATACCTTTTTTGCAAACAGGTACCTGCAGATGACTTGAGCTGTAACTAATGGAACAGGACCACAGTATCAAGCCTGGCCTAGTCAGGGTTCAAATTTCATTGAAACATAATAGAGAATGAATATTTTACACGTGTTTCTCTTAAGAGTGTAACTAGGTGTTTCCAAATTGTGCCATTTGGAGACTCCAAAAGGACCCTTGGAACCATGGTTACATTTATTGGATAAAAAAGGATATGACTTTTGAATGCTTGAACTTACAGTCATAATTTTGGCTTCTAATGAAAGGAGACGCTCTGAGGTATAATATCCCATCCAGAATAATTATCAGTGGTTTTTCAATGTTTTCATTAATTCATACCCTTTTTTGAAATAAATTAAGATTAGATTTAGAAGACTACAATATAGTGCCTTGTCTTCTCTTAAAACAAAAATTTGTGCATATAAGAGTCAAAGTCAGTTCTATGGTGAAAAACACTTTCATGTTGAAATTACATGCAAAACCACACACAATATTTATAGTATATTTTCAACTATTTACATGTGATGAGTGACAAACCCTCATGAGCACCCATTCACAGAGAATTGGCAACATGCCAGTCATTGTAGCTTTCACGACTAAGGCAAAGATGTTACTAAAAGAAAAAAAACGCCAAACCCTGACTGGCAGTAACCCCAGCTGGAGTCAGAGACATATGTTTAATACAACACCACAACTAAAAGGAGTGAATGTTGACCGTTAAATATGACTTTTAAATTATTATTTCTGTAATTAGTTCCAGTCCAAGTTTTCTGTAATATTTTACTGGCCTGCAAGAGCTGGCTGCTGGCTCGCTGCTCTCAGATCTTTGCTCTGCTCTCGGATTTTGGTATAACAACCCTGTCAAAATCCACCAACCAATAAGAGGCCAGGTGTAGTGTTGACCTATGAAATTATCCCTGCAATCACTGTTCATCTGACTTCTTTGACCATCCCATACGGGTGGGCACTTGGGTTCATTTACTCTAGCCCTCCAGGCCTTTATGTAATGTAACATTACTTTCCAGGCTTTTTTGACTTTTGGAATAAAAAGACAGATAATTTTTCCACTGTTTTCCTAGCCCCCATGATCCCACGAACTATTGGCGTGACTTCCACCACCTTGTGTCACTTAACCAGAACCGTATTTTCCATGGTTGCAGCTAACACTAATCCTCTTTTCTGAAGCAATTTGAGGGGATGGATGTATATATTATGGAGATTGCATGATTGTTTATGTACACAAAACACAGTACGACTGCTTTTAAAGCAGCAATACTATGTGTTTACAGCTTCCTTATTCTAACAAATTAACTGTTCTGAATTGTTACTAAAATGTCCTTGCAGAGTTCACTTTGTCTTTCTCTCTGTCTTTGCAGAGAGCACTAGATGAAATTAGATTTGAGCTCAATCGAAGCAGGACTAAAATTTGTAAATAGCCTACTATAATACAATAATAATCTTACACTTCACCTTAATTCATTAAAATAAAAAGTATGGGCAAAATGGTCTCTCTTCGTTTTATTTACAAGTTTACTGTAAAAAATTGCATTGCATTCTGTAGGATCATAGGTTTTGAAATTCATAATCTGAGAATGAACTAATAATGTAGTGAACAATAATTAAGTTTAAGTGGAAAAGAAGCACAAAATCAAATTACTCCAGTAAAGTACGACTGACTCAGAATTGTACCGAAAAACAGTACTTGTATCCTACATAGTTACCGCACATCATTGAAATATAAGGCAGTTAAAAGCCCAGAGTGCAGGGCAAGGTTTAATTACAAACAGCTTAAGTGTGGTTATTTGTGGGAATTTGCAAAAAGTTTCCTGATGATTTTTTTTTTTACTAATCCCTCCAGATCTTTATTCTCAGAAGCTTAAATGCTTATCAGATCAAAACTAACTGGCGTTAGTGTAGCTGAATTAATTTTTATTATATTATATTTTTTAAAATTTTTTTTGTTATGATGTGAACTTTCTCAAAACTTGCAATATAATAATGTTCGAAATAATTGTGTAATTTCCTTTTATTACAAGTTAAGTTTTTTATGCATTGTTTTATATTGTTTATAAATAGTTAATGATTTCCGAGGTTCCAGTTCACCTGTTGTTGCATAGGGGGACTTAATCAGCTGGGTTTACATGGAGCCTAATATTTCAATTAGAATCGGATTAGAAGCCCAAACCGAATAAAAATGTTCCATATAAACACCTCAATCAGAATAAACAGGCTTAAACCGAATGAAATTTCATTCGGTTTCACAGGGGTAGAATATTCCTTTTCCCAAACCGATCAAAAGTAAAATTTTATCATGTAAACGG
>JAQMCX010017218.1:0-19186 GCA_029814765.1 Acanthurus leucopareius | reverse complement strand
TGATTTTACAATTTTCAGAGGCCTCACAGTTCAAGTTTCAGGTCTGTATCTACTGTAGAGGCCAAATGAGAGCAAAAAGAGCAACAGGGTCAAAAGGGCCAACAGGCTTCATGTCTCGACTAGGCCTCAAAGGGTTAAATGAGCTCTTTGGAGTTCCTTTAAAGGAGTGTCTGACACCAATCTTGTTTCAAGAGTAACAACATGAACAAGAAAAATGACCCCTTGTCTTTTGGAACATTAAATACATAGTTATGTAAATAAACGTGAGTGAAAAGTGTCCAATTCTCAAAGATCAGCGCTGTTTGCAACACGCATATAATGAATGAATATAATGAATATGAATATTTAGCTACTCTATAGAGTTGGTGGTAATTGCGTGACATTTAAAATCTGCGTCAGCGTACGGACAAACTTTCCTATGATCATGGCAGCTTTGATTGTTGTGAGAAGAAGGCATCTTAATTCCAGGTGTGTTCCTGAGCAAATATTCAGAACACGAATATCACTGTTTGATTTATCTGACAGCAAAATCCTCCACAGGTATAGATTGCTATTATCTTGCTGCTGAGACAAAGCAATCTGACTTAACAAGGCTGCTCACAGCTGCTATTCTTAATGGGCATGTTTGCGCCGGCATGTAATTAGCGGGATGTGTGTTGAGAATCAGTTGCTGAGATGGAGCAGAGAGCGGGGGCAAATGATGGGTAGTATTCTGCGCTAGAAGCGGGTGCAGTTCAGTCTTAGTGAATGAGGCCCTAACATTTTTTACATTTACTGTGATGAATTATCTCATACTGTGAGAATTAATTTCATAGTGAAAACTGATAAATGGCAGAAAAACATTAAATCTTTCACTGACTTTATTCTTAAGGTCCAGTTGCTTTGTCTTAATATATGTATATGTTAATCAGCAAAGTTGACTTGTATACTAACTTTTATAGTTATACAATTATAGTGTAGGCAGCACAGGCAATTTTAATCTACCTACACTTCAATTTTTTATTCATGCAACAGTCCTGACTTTATTGTCTTAATTCTTTGTGTGTATTTGTATGTTTAATTCTTAGTATATGTTTACAAACCTACTCAATGAAGTTGATACTATTTCTGATTCCAAAGGGAAAATTCCCAAAAACAAGTCCTTTTACCCACATTTACTTACAACAAACTTTACCTTTTCACTTTTTTGAGACTGATCAGAGTATATTATGAATTTACACTGGATCAAGTGATGAAATGTTTCATCAAAATTCAATCAGTGGTGTCTGGGCTAATCATGTGTGTCGGACAGATCATTGGGCAGACAAATGAGAAAAAAAATTATGAACCCACAAATAAATGTACCAGCAAATGGACCAATGTGTTTCATATTACATCAGTTCATTTACTCTACCAAAAAAATAAAAATAAAAAAAATAAACAGAACTAAAAATACAGAAGAGAAAAGCAACAGGGATATGAGGCAGTACAGACTAGATGTCTGAAATAAATAGTGAGACAGACTTAATGAGACAATGACTGTCACCGTTAGCAAGAAAGGAAGACATGAGGAACACAAAGAGAAACGAAATGACAGCAATAAACTAAAAAACAGAATACATCAGGTGCTGAAACCAAGTGATTTTTCAGCCCTCTCAGTTAAAATGCTGTCTTACCTGTCGGGCTCTCAGGTCCACCTGCAGCTGTGTCTCCTCCTCCCCCAGCAGAGGAAGCTGAAGCAGGAGCAATAGTAGCACTTGTAGTATTGCTAGTGTACTTCTTACGGCCGCTGTATTCAGTGCTGCTCTCATCATCCCGCACTGTGGTGGCTCCTGATTGGATGCCGGAATCTGAGGCATAGTAGGTCTGCTGCCACTCTGCAACCTTCACTACACTGTCTGCCTCGCTCACTGCAGGGGACAACACAAGGCTGACATCAAATACTAGAAATACTTCTCCATACTATGTACTCATGCTACTAACACTACTACTACTGTGACTGAGGCCTGATGTAATGGTGGGTTCTGGAGGGTCAGGCCTGCCATTCAAGGAATTATGCTCTACCAGGAGGAATAAAATCCAGGTAGTCTATCAGAATCAGAATCAGAAATACTTTATACAAGGCTAGATTTATTAAAAAGTGGATTCTTAAGGCACGGGGTAATACAGCCACTGCACAGGGAGGTTTTTATAACAGTAGCATGATAAAAATGGCAATATAAAAAAGTTTTCATTTTCAGCACAAAAGTGGTGAACTTCTTGTGGACCTGTGACCTTCTAAACCTCTGAACCTTGACAGGGGGACCTGGCTAACTTAAAAGATGACACTACTGGAAAGTTAGATTACAGCTGCAATTTATAGCATCAACAAACTTCCTCAGGTCATAAAACAATCCAACTGTGGAGGTGATCTGGAAGCCATCACAAGGAACTTGGTTTGTCCAAAAGAGACAAAGAGGAAAGAGAAAACTGACTCCGCGATAGAAGATTTAAATATAAATGGATTAATACATGATGTTCGACAAACAACTGAAAAGTGTGGAACAGCCTGTTGTATAACTAAACTGTTTTATTGAACAGTTGTTTTGTTGTAGAACATGAAGGACAAAATTGTTGATAGAAACTACTTTTCTTTAGATTCAGTGTTCCTCCTTTATACAACTCCACGCTTCAAAAAAAGCAGCAAGTATTGCTTTATACTTTTCTTTCTGAAGACTGAACACAGTTTTTGTTTTTATCTAGAGACACATCTCTCTTTGTTCAACTACTTTTTTCAGTCATCTCTGATAATTTGGGAAACCATTTCATTAACACAGACCCCCAGTTTATTCTTGCCATATAATATAAAGAATTTTTAAAAGCGATTTCTAGATTTTTGCACTGAAAATATGCTGCAAACTATGCTTAAAGTTACTGGATGTTCTCTTTCAAAATGATTTAATATGTCATGATAGTTAAGCTTTCCTCACTCCAGTAGTTATAAATATCTGTTATGTGTTCAGTCTTTCTGAGTAGACAGTTAAATATAAAACATCAGTATGCACATGTCCAACCAGAGAACTGATCAGAGCCAATAATGAGACAAAATTTGAGCTATAAAACCCGAATGACTGCTGGTGCAAAGTGATTATCCTTTGAGGGGTCTCCACAGTCCCCTCAGAGAAAAGGAAAAGTAGACGATCCTCTACTGGAATTCTGAAATTTATGGACGCTGATGTATTAATTCAGATGCATTATTTAACATATTTCATTTAACGTGTGTGTATAAATATATATGTTTTGTGTAGATATATGATAGAAAATTAGAACATTATTGCCATTTATGCCATTTTTAATCTGATCATGGTCTATGATTCATTTCTCCTGACTTGATAAAATCTTATTTATTCATAAAAGGTTTTGGTGCCCATCAGCAACCTAATTAAGTCTTTAGAAAAAAAAATGGAACAAAAGAAAAGAATTAGGACAGGACTGGGGGGAGGATTGATGTTTCGTGCCTTGACATCAGATACCAATGCCCTTTAAGCCAAAACACTACAAAGATGAGGAAAGCAAGCCTCTGGGAGTTCATGTCTCTTCTGCTCTTTAGTTCAGCAGGTTATATGACTTCAGAGTAAGTCCCTTTGCCTGAAAAGGAATTGGAAGGGGGAGCTGTTCTGTTCCCCTGAAGCCCAGCTCGCTGCCAGCACCCAGAGATCAGCTGAGCCCAGCCTACAGAGGCATACTTAAAAATGCTGAAAGTCTACTTCTGCTCGGCTCTGGAAACAAGAACTTTCTGCATGAAGCTGATTCCACACTGGTGTCGTGAAAGAGCAATGTTAGAACGGAAGGAACTATGAATTCATACCCAGCTAGGTGTTGTGGCTGCTGTTCCAAAAAAGAGAAAAGGGGAAGATTCACCTTATCCCTCTCAGGTGCTGAGAGGGATGGGGTTACCTCAGGGTTGATTCAGAAGTAATTTCATTCACTATTCAATGTGCTTCCACCAGATTTTTCATCTAAGTACCTTTTTTTTGGGTCAGGTTTATCCATTTGTGTATTCATGATCTCAGCCATGTAATCATTTATTTATTCTTTAAGTGCTTATTTCCAAATGCTTCTCTGCATTTATTCATGGTTGCATTTAGTCTATTAATAGTCAGATTCATCTATTCATTTATTGCCGTCATCTTTAAATGGGTTATATCTATTTGAAGCATTAACAGGGACAACAGTAACACAGCAACAGACCAAGAATTGAACCCTAGGGGAGAAAAAAAGTGCAAGATGAAGAGAAAATTAGACATATGAGAGACAAAGTCACCAAGGATAACAGTATCTCATGGTTAACTGTATAGAATACCACTCTTATTCTAAAGAGGAAACAATGACAGAAGCCTTTTTATAGCCTGCACTCACTCTGAGATCATTTATTACTTTTCCAAGTGCCATCTGGTAATCATGGCCTCTTCTAAAACTATACTGACTTTACTCAAGCAGACAGACTAACACACAGATGCATGTGCAGCGCTAAAACAAGAATAACAATCCATCCATCTTCTACCACCTATCCGGGTTGGGTCGCGGGGGCAGCAGCCTAAGCAGGGAAGCCCAGACTTCCCTCACCCCAGCTACTTCGTCCAGCTCTTTCCTGGAGATCCTGAGATGTTCCCAGGCCAGCCGAGAGACATAGTCTCTCCAGCGTGTCCTGGGTCTGCTAGGGGTCTCCTACCGGTGGGATGTGCCCTGAACCCCTCACCAGGGAGGCGTCTGGGAGGCATCCTAATTAGATGCCCAAGCCACCTCATCTGGCTCTTCTCAACGCGGAGGAGCAGCTCTATTCCGACCTTCCAGCTTCTCACCCTATCTCTAAGGGAGAGCCCAGCCACCCTACAGAGGAAGCTCATTTCAGCTGCTTGTACCCGCTATCTTGTTCTTTCAGTCACTACCCAAAGCTCATGACCATAGGTGAGGATAGGAACGAAGATCAACCAGTAAATAGAGAGCTTTGCCTTTCAGCTCAGCTCCCTCTTCACCACGACGGAGTGTCCGCATTACTGCCTGCCTGATCCGCCTGTTGATCTACCGCTCCATCCTTCCCTCACTCATGAACAAGACCCCGAGGTACTTGAACTCCTCCACTTGGGGCAGGATGTCATCCCCGACCCAGAGAGGGCACTCCACCCTTTTCCGGCTGAGAACCATGGACTCGGATTTGCTGGTGCTGATTCTCATCCCGGCCACTTCACACTCGGCTGCGAACTGATCCAGTTAGAGTTGAAGGTCACAGCCTGATGAAGCCAACAGGACCACATCATCTGCAAAAAGTAGTGACCCAATCCTGAGGTCACCAAACTGGACCCCCTCAATGCCCTGGCTGCGCCTAGAAATTCTGTACATAAAAATTATGAACAGAATCGGTGACAAAGGGCAGCTCTGGCGGAGTCCAACCTCACTGGAAATGAGTCGACTTACTGCCGTTAATGCGGACCAAGCTCTGGCACCAGTTGTACAGGGAACGGACGGCCCATATCAGGGGGTCCGACACCCCATACTCCCGGAGAACCCCCCACAGGACTCCCCGAGGGACACAGATGAACACCTTCTCCAAGTCCACAAAACACATGTGGACTGGTTGGGCGAACTCCCATGCACCCTCGAGGACCCTGGCCAAAAAGGACTCCTTCTTCAGCTTGACGGCATCCCTCACCGCCGGTGTCCACCAACGGGTTCGGGTACTGCTGACACGAAGGCACCGACCACCTTACGGCCACAGCACCGATCAAGCGCCTCATCAACGGAGGCACAGAACATGTCCCACTCGGGCTCAATGTCCCCTGCCTCCCTCGGAGCATGGTCGAAGCTCTCCTGGAGGTGGGAGTTGAAGCTCTTTGTGACAGGAGACTCTGTCAGACATTCCCAGCAGACCCTCATAATACGTTTGGGTCTGCCAGGTCTGACCACCATCCTCTCCCACCATCAGAGCCAACTCACCACCAGGTGGTGATCGGTTGACAGCTCCCCCCCTCTCTTCACCTGAGTGTCCAAGACATGCATCCAACGACACGACTATAAAGTCAATCATCGAACTGCAGCCTTGGGTGTCCTGGTGTCAAATGCACATTTGGACACCCTTATGATTGAACATGGTGTTCATTATGGACAATCTGTGATGAGCACAGAAGTCCAATAACAAAACACCACTCGGGTTCAGATCAGGGGGGCCGTTCCTCCCAATCACGCCCCTCCAGGTCTCACTGTTGTTGCCAACGTGAGCATTGAAGTCCCCCAGTAGAATGAGGGAATCCCCAGAAGGAGCACTCCCCAGCACCCCTTCTAAGGAATCCAAAAAGGGGTGGATACTCTGAACTGCTGTTTGGAGCATAGGCAGAAACAAAAGTCAGGATCTGTCCCCCCACCCGAAGTTGGAGGGAGGCTACCCTCTCGTCCACTGGGGTAAACTCCAACACACAGGCACTGAGCTGGGGGGCAATAAGTATTGCCACCCCTGCCTGGCGCCTCTCATCAGTGGCAACTCCAGAGTGGAAGAGAGCCCAACCCCTCTCAAGAAGACTGGTTCCAGAGCCCCTGCTATGTGTGGAGGTGAGGCCAACTACGTCTAGCCCGAACTTCTCAACCTCGCACACCAGCTCAGGCTCCTTCCCCACCAGAGAGGTGACATTCCACGTCCCTAGAGCTAGCTTCTGCAGCTGAGGATCAGACCGCCAGGGTCCCCCGCCTTCGGCTGCAGCCCAGCTCACACAGCACCCGACCCCTTTGGCCCCTCCTGTGGGTGGTGAGCCCACGGGATTAACAATCCAGAGATCATTAATTGCTGATCAGGGCATTTTTAGACTTTATTTTATTAGTTGCAATCAGTTCTAAGTTTACTTTTTCTAGGCAAAAGGCAGAAGAAAATGACATTTCAGAGTCCAACAGCCAAGGCCTTTTTTCCTGCGGTCAGCTGCTTCTGTCTCATACAGTGTCATCCTGTGTCTAGGTCAACAGGTGCCTGTACCTGTTGAATCCTCACCAAGCTGGTGATAACCTCATAAAATATGATGACTGGCAATGAGAGCTTTTTTTCGAAAACATCAAAAGAAGCTTTAAGTGTCAAAAAAACTAAATTAAATAGAACCTGGTGTAGGAGTTAGGAGGATCCTTTGCAGAATATGAAACACAATGTTCATAAGTATATTTCTATTAGTGTATAATTACTTAAAAGTAAGAGATATTTGTTTTCATTTTCTTAGAATGACCCCTGTAGTTCTAGAGAGGGATTGGGTCTTCTTGCAGGGAGTGTGCAGTAGCCCAGAACAGACAAACCGAATATGGCTCCAAAGGGGGCCTGTAGCATTTTTTGCAAGTTTCACAGCCCCTGTAGGCTGTCCTACTCCCTTGAATGGCTTGGCTTACCGAAGGGATTATCCATTAGTTGAAATCTGCAAAACACAACAACACACTGGTCCTTTTTAAAATGTTAGTAGTGGTCATAAAACATAAATACAGAGAGGGCATTTAGAAATGGATCTCTTTCAATATGGTATTAAGACAGACTTAAAAAGGTGTTGGCCTACCCCGTCAAAAAATATTTTTCTTGTTCCATCTTCTAAGGTGTTTGTAATAAATGCATTGCTTAAATATCCTATCATATCATGTGCAAAAAGAAACTAAAATTAAATTAAACTTCTGAACATTGTCAATGAGCTAATTCTTATATATTGAGCAGACTTCTCTAATGTCACGTCATTCTTTTAAAAAAAAATGTTTTTCCCCTCCTGCATTGCAACTGGGGCTAAATAAACATTTAAAAAACACCTTGTACAGCACACTGATAAGCAAATATGTCAGCTGCATGGATAAAATCATAAATAACCAGCAAAAACATGCAGCCTGGAGCACAAAGAAAAGAAACAAGAGTCCCAACTCAACAGCTTGTCATTAGAAACTTGTGCATTGCTGGTGTTCTGAAACAGACTGCCGAACCCCCATTGTAGTGAATACTGAAACTAATGAGAACTTACTGGGGGATTCACTGTAAGAAGCAGCGAGTGTCCTTCACCATTAGTATGGTCATTACTTGAGGCTTTAACAGCAAATGTTCATTAGTGATGCAGTCTGTGACACAACTTCAGACATTCTTCTTCCTTCATATTCTTATTCTTTCCAACTAAAGTTTCATTATTTATGTCTTTTCACTGTCTTAACTCCAAGATTCTTCTTGTCCAGACTGTCCAAATCAAGGGATGATTGCTGTAATCAGACTTAAGAGCTCACACAGGTTTGTTTGGTGACTTATACCACTCATCATAAACTGTTGCTTTGTGTAAAAATGCTTTCATAGCAGATGCTGGTTCTGAGGTTCAAAGGCCACTCTGGTGTATCACCTTGAAATTTAGTTAGTTAATTAGGGACTTTTAGTTTCTGTGGTAATCACTGAAGCACAGTTTGAGTCTAATTTCATTCTAATTGAAATTTTTTAATAGGTTTGTTTTTCTGGCTGTCCTGTCCAAAACACATCAAAGATTGGAATAAAAATGATGGTAAATTTTTACTATTCCAATTAAATCAAAAGTCATAAAATCATAAAGTTGAAAGTCTGAATGATACTGAACTATTCACAATGGCATAAATACAGCATAGTAATGAGTTTTTCCATCTACCATCCTGTCCCTCTTGATTGTAAATATACATTGGGGCTGTAGCCACAAGACTGAATACATCCTGTTTTAAGTATTGTGATGAAAATTATACACTTAAGAGTTCTACATTTTTTTCTAAGGTTTGTCTACACAGACTCCCAAAAAGGCCATTTGAGAACTCGAAACAGACACTTGGCAGTATCATGCATCAGAGCAGTAAAACGGCACTAATGTCTAATAATAGATATCTCTGCATAAAAACAAAAGCTATCAGAAGAGAGCCAATGCAGGTAGGAGTTAAAGAAAAAAAAATATATCACACTGATGAATCATGATTCACTAAATCGTTAGGAATTCTGATATCAATCTGCATTAAGTGATATGTCAAAGTTAAACAGGTGCTATTTCATAGGCAGTAACAGTAACCAGCAGTCCAGTCAGTCTGTGACAGAAAATGACCAACTCTTGTGGCAACAGAACACTTACTTTGCATGGACATCATCTCCGTCCACTGGTACCACTGCCTTCACTGACTTCTGACCTGCAGAGAAACAGAGGAGACATTAGGTCTGCCGACAGGATTGGCTAAGATTAAAGTTATTACATTCTCAAGGATTAAGACTTTAATCTCCATATACTGAAGAAGATGAGGGAAGGTTCCTCTTCTCACATTCCTCCAGGAAAATGAATCTATATATATGCATATACTGTACATGCTGAGTTCATCAGACAGGTACATATGTTTTTAGCAGGAATCAAATGCGAGTTTCTAGTGACATGTCCAAGACTTCTCAAATGAGTTTATGTATGTGTTGTGTAAATATGCCTTGTTAAAATATATTTCACTTTTTTGAAATTATCATTAAATATTAAATGCATAAATCAATATTGGCAAGTAAAGGAACTGTTTGACCACATGGATGTATGCCAACAACAAATGGCTCATTTTAAGTTTTATTATCTTATTTAATGAATTTTCATTAACTTATTTATTTAATGCTACAGGACTCATGTTTGGATTATACACATTCAGCTACTCAGTGCTTTCTCCATATTATAACTCTTTAAATGACAAATTTTCTAGCCCAGGCTGAGCAGCTATGACATTTCTTCCCTATGTGTTTGCATCTCTCATCAATATGATTTTAGTGTACATATTTACATATCTATTTACATGTATTTATGTGCATGTTTATGCAATATGCTGTTATTCTTTCCATTTAAATATTTCAGTGACAAATTATCATAAACTGGCACAATCTCCAGTGTATTCTTTCATTGAATATAAATACAAAATAGAGTTATGCAAATAATCACCAACAGCAAAAGACATCCCTGTTGCACATTTTGCAGATTTCTGCATGTCCGCAAACCTTATACTTACCTATTGTCTTGCACTTCTTTTTTAATCTTGAAGCCTTTTGTTCTGGGTTTACCTCATTTGTTACTATATCATCTGTTACGTTTATACAGGTGGATTAACTCGATATTTCAACCTCTGCCATTAGTGAAATGCTATGCAAAATATTGAAAAATACAGTTTTTTCAAACTCTGTTTGAAGGCTTTTTGTGCCTTTTATTTTATAGGACAATTACAGGAAATATAATGTTATCAAAAAATACTTGCATATAATCTGTATTTACATGTTACTCTTTCTTTCTTTTTTTTCTTTTTTTTTTACAATTTATTATCCTGTTTTTGCTGGGCCTAAAAAATAAATAAATAAATAAAACAGACATGTTGTATTTTAATCTGCTGTCCCTTGCATTGTCAACAACTTCTCATTATAGTCTTCAACATTATTTATAAAAAAAACTGACAAACTTCTTACATTATAAAAATACAGCAGTTATTAAGACAGAAAAATCAAGATAAGTAGTCATTGACCCAATGGGTGGGGCATGAATGACAAGCGGGAAAATCTGGAGAGAAATAAGTCAAATTATTTTGATTTCTGTAGTAAAAATGAACAAACATGCGTGTGCTGATAATATCACGCTGACCTTTATTTCACTCACGTTCAACCTGAATTAGGAAAATTCAGCCTTCTCTTTACTAATTGTAATAATTAATGAAATTGGGGGTAGGAGGGTGTAAACTTTTCAGCCTCTGTAGGGGAGCATGCCAAAAGACATTGGAGAATAACATTCTAGCAAGTTTGTTAGTGACTTTAATTTAAGTCACAGCTCTCACTTTTGCAAATAAATACCGGGCTTTGTACTAACCCTTATTCAGTTGTAAACATCCACAACTAACATGAGGATGAGTGTAAGTTAAAAAAATATACTCCTTGCTATTATTGCTTTTGTTTTCAGAATTCATCTTGTTCTAAAGAGCTAAAAACAGCCTAGGGAGCAGCGGCAAGCTACACAAATGTCAGTGTTGTGAAGTATATAAAAATCCAGAGAGCACACTTCTCTAACTCCCAGAAGCAACGGCTGGCGAAAGGTCACAACGTCTCGTCTTTCTTGCAAAGAGCTCTTCACAGACCCCCACAGCCTGGTGGGAGTTCACACTAACTCTCAGAGGCAGATGAATGGCATGCGTGAGCATTTAAATGAGCGCACACTAGATATTAAGACACTCAAGTACAGCATATACACCAGTCGAGCTCGGTATAATGATGTCTCATCAGGACCCAGGAGAGATCAAGATTGTTTGGCATGCATTAGTCCCCTGTAGCTCTCTTATTAGTTCTCAATGAATATCTGACATTATAAAATAAAGACAATGTGCTAATAAAAGCTGAGTACAAACCAATGAGAAGGTGAAAATAGGTGTACAGAATGACTCACATGGTAAATTCAGTATAATGTACATTTTCACAGCACTTATTCCATCGGGACATCAGTGTCATGGTATCCTCTCAACTTTGCCCCCACTTTCTCTTATCTTTGCTGTACTTTTGTTTAGTATTAAGCTTTTGCAATTACACTCAACACATCCTGCTCATACGTTTTACATTAAAGGCTTGAAAACTTGAAAGACTTCATGCAGTTTGAATAAACAGGCAACATCAAGGTCCCCTCTATGGAGCCAATTTGTCTACAGGATTTAATTAAACCTAATGAAATCCTGCAGTGGGTGACCTGTTTTTATTGTTGTGACACATGGCATTACTCTGTTGTTGCACTGCTGGAATTACTGCTGTGGAAACATACAATATAAAAACTACCATCAGGGTATGTGGTCAGAAAGTGAGAGATATGCTGACTCATAGTTTTTTAGAGACATCAAACCAGTTTGAATGATTTCAATGAGTTTTCTCTGGTGCTAATCATTCAGGATACTATCAAACAGTATTACACTTAACATTTCAATATGCACTTATAAAAGAAAGAAATCACTTGTGAATGTGTCCAAGTACCCGGTCATGTCTAAATTTAGTATAAATTTTTTAAAAAAAGTTATTGCAGCTTTACAGTTGTATGCATTTGGAGGACGTTTAAGACTAATACATTTAATAGGCATATATTTCACCTCTCCCTGTGTCTGTGTGTGTGAGTGTGTGTCTGTGAGAAGAAAAGGGATTGGTCTTTTTTTCCACCTTTACTCCACTACAATATCCAATTCATGACAAGGCATAGCATTATACCTGCCGATAGTGTGTGTAAGTGAGTTTTAATGTGTCCTCAGATCTCCCCAGTGCAGTGGACATACCTTATCTAATAACATCAACGACCACATTAAATCAATTGACTCAGAATTACGACAAATTTTCTGCCCACTGGGAGACAGCAGCAGCTGTCTCGGACAGAACAAATATGATAGAAAATTAAATGTAAGATTTTTCATCGTGTTCCTCCTTTCTGATTAAATTAACATTGACTATCCTTAAGTCTGATGGCTGTGCTTGTAAATCAATAGAGTCAGGCTGCAGGAAGAGAACTGATCATTAGCTGTGATGATGACTGCAGCTCTTTGATAGCAAATGATATAATAACCTACACCAGAAGAAGATGTTGAGTGCAAATAACATTTAGACCTCTTTTTCCTCCCAAGCTTTGAGGATTTTTTAACCTGTTTTTTCACCAATCTGGGTATTTCAAATTCCCTCTGGACAGCAGGCCTGACTCTACTGGGGTCAACAGACAGACATATGCTGCTGCAATGACACACGGACTTCTTTTCCACCCATTATAAAGATGTGTTCTTTTTCTGGAAATCCCATTTGGTGAAGAGAAAAAAAGCGAATACAGAACACAATTCAAATCTGGGAAGCTTACATTGTTTGATTCTTGTACATAGAAAGACATAGAAAGGGGAGAGATAAAGGGATAAAATGTGGAAAAAGCTACCCAGATGAAAATTGATCTCTGATTCTTTTATGCACTGGTTTTACATGTTAGCACTGGTGAAAGTCAATTTAAAATATGTAAGAGTACTCTGATGTGGATAATATTTGATTTAATATAATTTCTTTTCAACATAAAAGTAAAGAAGAGCTCTAAAAAGTGACTGGAGGCACACCTATGCTTTTTTATCATTGAAAAATCTGGATCTTGTGCTCTGCCCACCACCGCTGCTTGAGTTAGGTTGACCAGTGGGAGAGCTGTGTGTATCAAGATGCTAGCTAGAGCAAACACTAGTGAAGTTCAGCCATGTTTGACACTCTGACTGAAACACAAACATGTATAGTACTTAGAAATTGAGTTTCTTTGAGCATTGTTGACTAGCAGACATATCAAAATGATCAGTTTAAATCACATATTTTATTTATGATGTTTGACAGCTTGTAACTGGCAGTAACTGACACAACGTTAGTGTGTCAGTTAAATACAAACTGTCCTTTTCTGTACTGACCATCCATTTGTACTGGAGATTTCAGGTTTCTTTGCCAACAATCGTCCTAAATTTATGACGGACCAAATCTATTGTGCCCTTAAGTTCATAAAAATCTTCACTTTTAGTGGAGGAATGTATAAGCACCACTCTGGTGATAAACTTTACGTAGATACATATTGGAATGGTCATGGTCTGACATTTTGGGTCTGCTTTTAAGTCCTAAGAAAAACCTAAATTGCCACAGTGATTGTTGCACCTCAAATGACGACTATTTGGTTTGCTTTTTTGGCTCACGTGACGAACCTTTTAGAGATGACAGTATCTACATGCTTTAAAAATTTATTAAAATTATAACTGAATTATAAAAACAAAGAATTCTATTTTCTCACTTTCCCCCAGAGAAAGAAGTGATATGACATTCTTGTGAGATCCAGTAGCACTGCTCCCCCGGTGAAGCCTGTAACAAAACAGAGGCTATTGTTTTGTTGTCAAATATCTAATAGTAAATTGAGAGAGACAATCAATCCCTCTGCGGAAACTTTTTTGTGCGTTGTCACAGTAAGCAAACGTTTATTATCAGATCTTGCACTGACAATGACGGGATACCATATTCTATCTGTCTTAATCACAAGCAGTTACAAACACGTCCACATAAAATAACTCTACAACCCAGCAAAACTTGACAATTAGCTTATTAGTTATTTAAAATTGTTACTACAACATTTTTTGACACGTTTCTCAGTTCTAATTTTAAGTAACAGCTGACTGACAGGGATAGTAAACTAACATTTCTGCCAGCAAGCTTCTCCTCTGGCTCTGAATACTCCCTTTCAGTATTACTAACACTGGCATAGTTAGCAGGGCAACTGAAAACTTGCCCACAGATGCCTTTAACTGTCTCCATCTGTCAAGCGTCTCTCAGCTTGCTCATGCATCACTTTTCTTTATCACACTGCATTTGTTGACAAGGTCGCCAGCTCTGCCAACCTAATTTGCATATTGAGATCCAACCACAATGCTTGTAAAGCCTCAAGCTCCACCCCAACCCAAATGTGCAGACCTCTGAACCAAAACCAAAAAGTCTCTAGTGCAGAAGTTAGGACAAGAACCCTTGCAGACCACTTCAAGGCAAACACAGACTGAGTGTGAGCAGCAAGGAAAACAAAAAAACATAGAAAAGAAATGATGCACTTAAACATAATGCAGCTGATGAAGTTAGTATATGTCTGTTTAACAGGGTGGATGTATTGACATGGTCATGTCCTCCTGATCTTTTCCAAGTTAGCCTAAAAAAAACAAATCACACACATCTTCCCCTGGTTTCATCCTAAAAGTGCATTAAAATGCTTCATTTACATGTTAACATGGTTCAAAAAAAATGTTTCTGGAAAGCCTGCCCATGGGTCCAACTATCATTTTTTCTCCCATTTTAATTCAAAAAAATTCTTCCAAGCTCTTTTCCTAAATGCATCTCCTCATTTTAAGGAGGAAAACCTTTTTGCAGCACAGTACTGCCTGGCCTCCTGAGCAGAGCATCAGTATGGTGAAAATTGCTCCGCGCCTTCAAACGTCTGTAGGAGTCCCTGCCTAATTAAAACTGAGCAGACTCTGTAGGTTATGTATGGAGTTAAAATGTCATGGAAAGTTTGGTCGCAGGATGGAGTGCCCCCTCGTTGGTGTTTAAGCATTGCAAAGTATATGGTAAGGAGGAAATGAGAGCATATGAAATGGAGAATGTACAATAAGGAGGTAAAGTAAGAGATGGAGAGAGAACAGGTAGGCAGACGATGATGTGAAGGGTGATAAAGAAAGTGGACATAGGGGAAGAACCAGAGAGAGAAGAGCAAGGGAGTAAAGCATCTGAGGTTGCCTGTGTGTGTGTGTGTGTGTGTGTGTGTATCATCTAAGCCAGCGTCTGCAATCTGTTGTAAAAAGCTATAGCCTATTCCCCTGCGGCAGTAAAAACAATACCTACTTTATGACCAGAGACACAGTCTGGTTCACTTGTCTGTGTTTTTATTCCTATCATCGTCACCAAAACAATGAGCTTATTTTTTGTCATTTTAAAAAGATTCAATCATGTATTTTGGCGTAGTCTTCTGAACCCTTTTCACACTGATGTACTTGTATTGGATGGAAGTGGGATTTGGGGAAAGCTACTGTTGAATTTGCATCACTAAAATGAAAAAAAAATGAACACAGAGACAGTTAGTGTACAACTGAAGTTCATGTGTACTGAAACCAAAGACAGACAAGAGTCAGAAAGAGATGGACAGAAAATAAAAAAAGACAAATTTTAGCCTGCTTCCACTGGCTCCTAGCATTGATTTACACTGTTAGGGCTCTATTTTTATACTGGCACAAAGCTGGTCTAAGTGCAGGTCCAAGCATATTTGCAAACACAAGAGGTGTTTTCAGCTCTTGCATCAGGTTGCTACTTGTATGGCTCAACATGAAACCAGCTGTGCCAAGATGACTGGCACAACAAAGGGTGTGCGGTATAGATGTGCTTGTGCAGTGTAATTTTGATGTGATTTTGTCAGCGAAATCATTTCCTGGATTTCCACCACCTCAAATAAGCTCAAACCTTTGTCTATTTTGTAGTATTTCTCATAATACCAGAGGAAGAGGCATTTACAATAGCAGTTTCCTCTTCCTAACTTTAGCCAATTGAACCTTATCAGCCCATGGAGCCCTATTTGTAGTTCAATAATTTTGGTGATTATAAGCCCAAACCTCTCAGTCAAGTACATCAGTATGGTTTGAAATCCACTGTCTTTAGATACTGGAATGACATATTAGTTCTTTTTAAAAAGGATTTTTTTTTTTTTTGTAATTTTAATTAGTTTTTAATTTCTAGTGCTATTAAGCCTTAGTTTCTGAAATTAAATCAAAGAGCTAATTCTATATTACTTGTATCCCGTACGATTATTTTATGTGACTTATGTGGCCTGGTTTTAGGGGCAAATTAGATGAAAAACAGCATCTGGACCTTAATGTTGGAGGATGGAAGTGCTCTGGGCTGTATGTTTCTATGAAGGCATTATTAAATTACAGGTTGTTAGTAAGAATAGTTTCAAGCTTTTAAAACTGTATTTTGGCCACGGTCGGGCTAGCTGTGCCCTCTTGCTTGCAGTGTTTATGCTATCTTATCTAAATCCTGTTCCAATGTGTTTCAAAAGAAGTTATTAATCCTTTAACAAAACAGGAAACATGAAAAACAGGAAACATGAAAAGAACTCAAACTCAAAATGTATTTTTGTCTCACTGTCTCTAAAACTTCCTCTTGTTTCATCCTGCCACATTACATCTCGCTCCGTCTGTCACCATCCCTCATGTCTGTCAACTCTCTCTCTCCCCCTCTGCGTCTGAAGGAAATTGCTTTTATAATTACAACATTTGCAATGTCAAGCAACCAGATGATGTTCGCATTTCATTTATGACACACATAAACACTCACAAGGGCACACACACACTCCCACACACACACGCAGGCAGCCTCCAGACTACTGGATCAATCAGTCCATTAAACATCAGGAATTGAGAAAATGTGATGATAGAGTGAGCTCTTTCTTTTACAGCTGTTTCCCTTGACAATTTGTCTGTTAGTGTGTATACTATTATTCGTATAAGTGTCAATTCTTTATCTATTCTAAGTGTGTACTAGATACTTACAGTTAGAAACTGTTCACCCAAATCATCCAACAATCCAAGTAATTGTTTCACTGGAAAAAAAAAATAAATTCTTGGATAAAGGTCAATGTATTAACCAAATTTATTACATTATTATTACAGGTTTTGAGAGATCTTTTCTAACAAACAGCCTGAAAAATGAGAAATAAATTACCAAACCTCTTCTTCTTCTTAAAATGACAACCAACTTATCAGAGCAGTAGTCCAGAGTTATGTCCTCCTTCCTCACTGTGTCCTTAAGCCTCTCCTACATTTCCAGTACTGTCCCAAGGCGGATGGGATGTTTCATACCTCCAGCATGTTCATGCTTTGCTCAAGTGTCCTTCCTGTCTTAATCAGAACCCCAAATAACCTCAACTAGCTCCTTTCCTGCAGTAACCATTTGGCAACCTACTGGTTCCTTTAAACTGTGGCAGCTGAATCAGCTTGGCCCAGGAGTCCTTCTTCCTTGTTGTGCATCGCTAAGCTTGTTGAGGTTGTCTTACTATTTGTAGGCCAAATGAAATATATAATCTTTCCGGCATGTTCTAGATCTCCTGGGGTCTTGTATGAGTTTTAGATACCTGCAGTTAATCTTTTAAGAAGGCATCTTAATCAAACCTCACAGCACTCAACCAGCTACTTAAAAAAAACAGCAGTTTTCCAGACACCTGAATTCCTCATGTCCTTAGGAGCGAGTCCTGAGATCCTGTGAAGGGAGTCTGTATTCACAATCTCATTTGTCTTGTCACCATCCAAGGCTGATGACCAAAACAACGGTAGGAAATTAAATTGACCGCAGCTTTGCTTTTGGCCTAGACACCTTTTTTTTACCATGATGATCTGCACTGCAACGATCAACTTGTCACTCTCATGATACCTTTTACTCTTGCTTGTGAACAAGACTATACCACGAAATAGGGTTTTAGATGTGAAATCAATACTTACTATCAACAAATATATCACAACTTGATAGAAAAGCTAGAGGCATGGGTCTGCGGAGAGCAATGTCAGCCAGTCATTTTGCTCTGCTACTTTGGCCAAGACAGAAATGAAGGGAAGTACTGGATGGATTTTGGTAAATTTAGTACTCTTTTTGCTATTATTGTAACTATGTATGTTTTCTCTGAACTAATACTAAGTTGATCACATCATTAAAGCACCCAAGAGCTGCCAATTAGTGTTTCCATGTACCCAGACTGTGATGAGAATTCACACTCTTAAGATGATTACTTCATGTTTTTGAACTGAAGGTTACTGAAAGTAACTTCTGTTACTTACTGCCAATCCAACATTGTAACATTGCCCTATATTTTGAGTTGGAGACACTCATGCATTGATCCTCATTAGGCTGCAAATCTCTGAGTGCAGACTGGAATATTTATATATTTACACACACACACACACACACACACATTATTATAACATCTCTACTCTTTTTGACAAGCCTTTAGAATATGCAAAGTGGCTTGGTGGCAGAGTCCATTCAGCAGGCCTTTGTTTAGGCATTACTATACTGAACTGTACGGTACTATTCCAACACAGCTCATGAAGTGGTTTTTTATAGTCAGTCAAAGGGCTGTGTTAGCTTTAAAACTAAACCACTGGGCTCCCTTTCTTTCATCATCCAGTTTGTTGAAAATTTAAGATGTTTTCTCACATGTAATCAAGCAGTCTTTCCATTTCCCACTAATTTTCTTTTGCCCACACAGCAGCTAGACACTAATCTGTGTGTTCTTTATTTAGCCAAATTAAGTGCTCCTGTTGTCCAACGGCTGACATTGATGTGATTCTCCACCCTGCCTCCTCAGGCCTCACACTCCTTTCAGACAAAACTGAAGTGGGGTGCAATTTGAAGTTGCCAATCTTCTTTTGCATGGAGATGAATTTACAAAGAACTACTAAAAATGTTAAATTTATGAAAAATTACAAAACAATTAGGCTCCCTTTTTCTAGTATTTTAATTAAGTGTTATAATGTTTAAAGACCATTCAAGTCAGTCAAAGACCGTTTGTGACTGTATAAATGAGTTTATTTTAATTATAAGTGTATACCGTATTTTCCGCACTATGAGGCGCATCGGATTATAAGGCGCACCTTCAATGAATGGCCTATTTCAAAACTGTTT
>JAQMCX010017217.1:0-19301 GCA_029814765.1 Acanthurus leucopareius | reverse complement strand
GAATTCCCCTTTACCGTTTTTACCGCTGTTACTTCGGCGACGCCGCCTGACTACGGTAGCCATAATTATCCAATATTTATCCATATATAAGGCGCATCGGATTAAAAGGCGCACTGTTGGTTTTTGAGAAAATTAAAGGCTTTTAGGTGCGCCTTATAGTGCGGAAAATACGGTAGTTTGTTAAGGGCTCTCCTCTCCGCAACTGTCACCAGGGAGTCCAGCTTCATGCCAACGACAGAACCAGCTTGCCTGATCAGCTTGTCCAATCTGTTTGCATTCCTCTTTGATGTACTGCCCCCCCCAGCACACCACTGCATAAAATAAATTATTTATATACATATAATTTTATTTGATTTATCTATCATCCTTGGTTCTTACCAGCAAGAATGAACTCCAGCTTCATGGCATCGGGTACAGTGATGTGGTCAGTGAACTGGGGGTCCAGGTACTTCAGCAGATCCTCAACTGCAACACAACAACAGTAAATCTAACTTAAGACTCAGCAAACACAGCATATGATCAGACTTCTTCTTTTTGTGTGAAATTCTTACATTCAACCTGCACATTAAAGCATTCATACATCATTGTTACTGTTGACACTGATATGTTTAATGGGCAAAGAATTACATTTCTGAAACTTATCATATCCCTTGCTCTCATTGTGTTTTCTTTCTTTTATGCTAAATCAAAACTGTGCACTATGATAACTGCATCAATGTTAAGTACTATACTTTCTAAACTTGAAAAGTAATTAAGTATAAAAATAAATAGACAGAACATGAATTTTCAGGACTGAGGAAACACAGCATGTAACTCACTCTTCTTATGCAGGATTTTTACTCTCTCTCTCTTGTTGGCTGTACTGGTCAGACCTGCCTGAATCCTGGCCAGAGACTCAGCACACTGCAGGACAAAGAACATTAACTGGATTTATTGATAGCAAATGACACAGGTGTGGAGAAGTAATTACTTTTTTTTTTTTGAGATATGGTTATTTTGATACTTTATTCACTCCTGCAAGTCCACGAACTAACCAGGAAAACAAATCCAATTCAATGGCCCTTTGTAAGTTAAAACTATTCATCACATCATGTGATGCTCTGATGAGACACCCCATTCAGTGAACCAAAAAAATCCTGCTAGTTTCAAGAATTTGCTACAATGAATGTACTAATATCAAAAAATGTCCTATTTATAAAAGTATTTGGTAAATATCTAGAAATCAGTGATTTAAACTTAAACTTGGCCAAAAAATGTAATTAATGACAGTGACAATTATCTTTGCTTCCATCTTGAATAAGAAACGATACTTTCAGTAATTCACCTGTTATTTCCATTAACAAAAGTCAAGAGAGTAGTAGAAAATTAATAAAAACCCAGTTACGGTCTCATAACTAGGAACCTACCTATCTTTATAATTAACGTCATTCAAAAGCTAATCAACTAAATATTAAAGCTAAACAGCCAGCTGTTCAAATGGCTAACCTAGCAGTTGTTTAGCTAATAAAAAATGCCATTTTCCAACACTGGAGATAATAGTTGTCAGAGCTTCTAATGAAACGTATCTTAAATAAGAGCTACACTAAAAGTAAAAAAGGGCGTTCACTAATTTTCCACCGACAGAGCTAACGTTAGCCCTGCTAAGCTAATGGCTGCTTAGCTTCTTTGCTAACTAATCACTCGACACATACACATTATTTTCTTCGAACCTTGACGGGTTTTCCACTTTTGTTTCTTCTTTCGCCGTGGATGCGACTCTCCAGCGTCTGAAGACGCATTTCCAAATTATCCATCTGCAACTTTTTATCCATTCTTGAAGCCTCTCGTAACAGACACAACAGGACACAAACAGCGTCTTATTACGTATTACAAATGCGGCGTCGCATGCTGATGACACGACCGCAATACGTCAACAAATGCGGAAAGATTTTTGTGCAACTGTATTATCTACAGGGTTTTAAAAAATATATGGATGTGCTCTCTGTACACAAAACCCTACCTTGAATCGATATGTAACAAAAAATTTGAGACACTGCCAGTTCAAATATGCTTTTTGTAGCAGTAGTGAAGGAGACTGTCGCTAGGTGTCACTGTTTCGCACCGAGTGTGGTTTTTAAATGTTTTCTGATGTCAACACCGACAGTCAACTGCGAAAATGGCGCTCATTTTAGTAGATACTCATTCTTGTGGGCATCTGAGTAACTACACGTTAAGACATTCATTTTTTAAACGATAGCAAAATAAAGTTTATTCAAATCTTTTCATATTGTTTGCAACACATACACCCACACACACACACATACACACAGCTTCACCCAGCCCTATTTCATTGACACTTTGCTTGAAACTGTGGCCTATCTGAGGAAAAGTTTCAAAAATACAGTTAAAAACCATTTCAAAATACTTAAACATCAGTTTTTTTCATGTTATACTTGAAACACATCTTTCATACATTTTGAATTTTTTCCAACTTTTACACTCACACACAAATGTGCTTCAACTGACATTTAAGTGTCACACAGCCTCACTACATAAAACTGGCACTCCTCTTGATGGATATTCCTTTCTGTAATGTTACATAATCTGTTTTAGAAATACAGCTTTAACCATCGCAAAATACATTTAAATCATTCCTTTTTGAAATTCATAAAATAACAATTCAGACTTGCTTGCTATAATTAAGCCAGGTCAACACACACACACACACACACTGGTTCCAATGTAAATGTAAAGATGATAACCTCCTGCCCCCTAAAAAACATGTAACATTTAACAAACCAACAGATATTTTCCCTATGGCTTGGTAGAGACCAAAAACAGAGCTGACAGATAATGAATATTTGACTAATATTTGTCAGGTAGTCAGAAAGAGGACTCAAAATAAATGCTACTGCTGCTCTGTAAACGGCAGGTGTGTAAATGATAAAAGTAAATGTAAATTTAAATGTAAATGAAAATATTAATGTAACTGCTGGTTGTGTAAATGTCCCTGATCTCCCCTAAAAATCTGTTATTGCATTTTGAAAACATGGTTTAAAACCATTTCTACGTGTCTGTCCATCTGTCTGTCCAAAGTTCAGGTCTACAAACATACAGTTGGTGTCTTTTACATTCCCGTTCTTCATCAATTACACATGATAGGACGTTTACAGAATGTATAAATGTGTGAAATTTGTGTGTCAAATGGAGGAGAGAAGACAAGTAATTTTTTACTCACAATCTGACAGATGGTCTCACAGTTGAAGCTCTAATTTAGGACTGGCATAAAGACACCTTGCTTGATTCCTATTTGCACTCTACTGTATAGGAAGCATTTTACTTAAAGATTTTTATTCATTATCTTATTTCAAATATAGTGTGAGACTGTTGGTCAGAACATACCTGTGGTTGTACAGGGTGTTAAACCTCTTGTTCACATTTCAACTTTAGTTTAACTTGAGACAGACTGAAGGGCCAAAAAGGATTATCTCTGTCTCATTTCAGTTTGCTGGAAAATGTTTGCTTTTTTTTAACTGATATGCAATGCATCAGCCACCGACCTACAGGTTTTCTGTATACTGTTGTATTGTTCCTGGGCAAAATGTTAATTTTACATAATTACAGACTGAAACAATAAAGCTTCAGAAAAAAAAACAAACAGATATAGCACCAGAATGAGTATCAAAAATAGATCACCATGAAATGGTTTAGTTAATGTGTAAAAATCAGGTTCAGGTAGCCAGTCTGTGTTTGGTCCAAAAAGCATGTTTAACAATGGTCACAGTATTTATGCGTCCATCTTCTTGAGATCTTTAACAAGACGTGATTCCTTCTTCTCAAGGATTTTGTAGAAGATATCTTTGGCTTCAAGTCCTCCAGCTTTCAGAGGACCACAATAAAGATCCCTAATTTTGTCCTGAGTGGTTGGGATGGCCCGGATTGCTTCATAAACTCCTTGTTCAATTACACCACTCCTCAAGAGATTATCCAAGATTGGTCCAATGTTGCTCACTCTCTCAATCAGATCACATCGGTGTTTATCCACAAAATGCTCCCCTGAAGGCAAAAGGGATGAGAGATTGTTTAGTTTAGGTTAATGTCTGATGTAATTTCTTTATATATATTAAAAAAAAAACTTTAAATTTAAATTCATTTAAAATCCTATTGATTTGGAATAATCTCAAAGTTCTGGAGGTTGCTTTTCAAAAGCAAAATGTAAACTCAATCTCTTCAAAAATATAAATATCATGTTGTTTGGAAATAATAACAGCTACTTTTCAAGCAGGATTGTTTTTTTTCAGTCAGGTAATACATTTGTTGGGAGAAAAGGCTGGAACGTTATTCAATACATCTCTTGTACAATAAATCCAATTGTTTATTGCGTCTTGAAAATGTGCAGTTGCTCTGACATTCAAAGTGAAACTCTTCAAAATACAAATGAGTAGAAATGTTTTACCTTGTTTGGGACCAGTGCTTGGGTAGTAACCTGAAAAAGAAGAAATACACAGGCTGAGGATATATATATTTGTATATATATATATAGAGAGAGCTAATAATCCTTTTATCAGATAGTAGATGTGTGCTTGGCTCTTAATGTGCATTAACTCAATAAAATAAACACAGGACACTAGCAGTGTATTTAAAACTAACCTTCTCGAATTACAGCAGTCCACAACGGCTCAGCCTCAGTCGTAGCTTCAGCCTCAGCCTCAATTTTTTGTTTGAGGTTGAGCTTGAAGTCTGTGTCAGGATTCTTTATGAACACCTCAAAGAAATTTGGAATTCCACGTTCATTTTGGAGCTCTATATTCTGTGAAACAAATGAAAATAAAAGAAGACAAACTAAGAAAGATCAAACTTGAAGCTAAATTTCAGCAGTTTCCTTTTCCATTCATTTTCTTGTTTTCAAAAGAGGTGAAAAAGATTGTGATGGTGGTGAGAATACTTACAGTGAGAACATACATAAATTTTATTGTCCGTTATGCAGACATCACAAATTGTCTCATTAGCTCCAGATAATAAATATGTTATTCAGTGATAGTTATTTATATACTTAAGAAATAACAATATGAAGATTTTCTTGCCCACTTCAAAAAATATAATTAAGTATAGCTGAATACACTTCATCGAATAATAAGGTAATGATGATAAAACAGTAGCCCTTAAAACCTATAACCACAGTCGATTTTACATTAAAATCATTATAAAAGTTCCTTTATGGTAAAAAAATTGAAAAGAGTTCAGTGAAACCTTTATATGCTGTTTCATAATAAATGGCTAAAATATGCAAAAACATAGGTATAATATGTATTTTTTAAAATTATTTGTCTATTTGAAATATTTTCAATAGCAACTTTAAATGTAAATTTGCAAATTGAATCATATTTTGCAAGTATTAACATTGAGATTATATAAATATTTATGATGTTAATGTCAGTGTTCCAGTGGTTGTTTTCTTTTTTTTTTGGTATCAAGAATCTGATCTACCACGAAGTCTTAATAATACAAGTTAAACAATAAGGCTACATTTAATATGTGAGAAGAACGCTGCAATTGCCAAATCGTGACCATTTCATATTTTCAAAATCACTACCAAAAACTGTTGTAAAAAAGTGTTAATGGAGGCCAGTGGAATACAAGCTATCCATGTGGTTCAAACAGAACTTGAGCTGTTTTTGGGGCTTCATCAGTAAAGGAGCTGCAGAAAGCAACAAGTTTCTGTTTGGTTAAGACTGCATCATTACCATGCTTTTTTGTTGTTAATAATGTTAAAAATATTGTTTAAAAAATGGAAAATTGTTGTTTAAGTATTCTGCATCATTTCAGAGTCACTGTTTATTCTATAGATTTAAAAACAGTTCAAGCTTTACCTCAGGATCAATCTGTGCACCTTCAAAATCTGCCTTCAGGATGAAACGATCTCGCAGTTTCAGAGACGTCTCTGGATGAGGCTTTCTGATTATTTTGTATCCATAGGACAAATTCTCCTTGTCTATTTCCTGTAGGGAAATAAAAAAAGATTACAGTGGCCAACATTTGTCTGTGTTGTGTAGTTATCAATCTGTGCCATTCTGTATTTTATTATGATTGATACTGGTAACAGTATCAATAACCTGTTGTTTTCCAGGATCACGTGGGGTCAGATAAACATGGAGTGTCAGGAAGGTTTTGTTGGTCTTATAAATTAACACATTACACTTTATTCTCTTGAATATATCAACAATTGTCGCAAAGATTTTTGTCAGGGGTCCTGTTGGAGAAAATTCTGGTTCGGTTAACTTGACATGCGATGTTGTGACCTCAGACACTTTTTCCACTTCATCTCCACAGTCATTAATGTGTAAGACAGCAAACTTGTCGGATATTTCAGAACTATCATCTGCACACAAAAAAAGCAGACAAAAAGAGCAAGGAGAAAAGAATTGCTAAAAAATTTTTTGTACAAACATGCTGTAAGAGATTCAAATGGTTTGTATATTTCATTCATCAGTATTTTCTCTTTGTCCTCTTACCTATGCAGATCCAGTGAGGCAGGTACACTTCATCTAACTTCCCAGTAATGACTGTGATGTCAATCAGCGGACCTGCAGGCCTGTACTGCATCCTTTTCATCCTCTCCATAGGTTCATCCCAAGAGCAAAACTGGTACTTAAAACTGACCTTTGCCTTACAGAACCAGCGCAAGCCGGAGACACTGCATTCAAAGTTTCCTGCTTCAGACTTCAGACTTGGAAATCATGAAAGAGAAAAGTGAGTTTGTGTACATGCACAAAATATTCTACTTTTGTCATTTTTAATTCATTTATAAAATACGAAAGTATGTGTCTGCAGTTCATTTGGTGTGAAATGTACAGTATCATCACTGTCTTTGTCAATCTGATATTATTAAACCACTAACAGCACAGAAGTTTAGTTTTCCCGTTTGTGAAAAAAATCTCAAAAGCCAAACTTAACTTGTCCCTGTCATTTTTTAAATTTTTGTGTAAAGCAGTATTTAATATTACATTTTATTTCAGCTTATTTTTTTACCTGTAAGTTGGAGCCTCATCTGCATCTGTGCTGCTCACTTCAGGTTCCAGTTTAGTCCAGCCACTGGAGTCCTGATGTGGATGACAGTGTTATAATAAATTACCAAAAACTGTGTCTTTTCGTCAACATTCACATAAATGAAAAAAAATAAAGAAATGATAAACTGAACAAATGTAAGAGATTACCTCGAGGCTCCCACAATCCACAGGCTTCAAGCTTCTTGAAGACCCTTATGAAGACACACTGGATTTAGATTTGAGCAACATTATGTTGTGACATTATGACATTGCTTTTTGTTCGTCTTTCTGTTTTATCTAACAACAAGAAAGTGTAAATTTCACATTAATGACACCACGAAACATGTCGAGATACTTCAGTATGGACCACAGTGATGAACAGATGCACTGAAATTGCTATCATGGCTCAAGTGTTTTCTGATCCAGAGTTATTTCCTATTAGGCAGAAAGTAGATAAAACTCCTTAACAAAGCATACCTATCAAAATAATAGCACATATTTTTAAAGGCTGCCTTACTCTCTACAAGTCTGTTTGAGTGTAAAATAAAGAAACACACTGAAATACAATTCAGACCGCACTCCGTATGCCAAAGTTTTATTTTTTATACAACTTGCCTTCAGATTTCGAGCTGATGGTGTCTGACAACCTCTGCACCAGATCACTCCTGTTTATCCTCATGAAAACCTCCCTGGTCACCTCCACAGACTGCTGGCTGTAGATCTCCACCATCACCTCCACAATTTGACGTCTGTCTGAGACCTCCATTCTCTGTCTTGGGATTCTTGGGAGGCCTTCCTTAATTTTGCTGTACAGCAGGACATGCTTGAATTTCTCAAGATCCCCTTTATTTAACTGTTCCAGCATTTGCAAAAGTGTCTTGTGAAGTGATGTCATGGTTCCTTCCTGATGGATTCACAGAAATTACAGTGTATTTGTGTATTTTCAGCCTGTTTTTCATTAAGTTGAAGCTGTAATGTGTGAAGTCAGACTCACTCTTTTGTGCTGTGCAGGTTGATCTTCATCCACAGCATGTTTGAATGATGAGAAAAAATGTAACATTAAAAAGTATAATCAACTTTAATATGGCAAAGGTATATTGTACAGAATTCAAACAAATCACAATAAAATGACACATTATGAACATTTTAACAATTTAAAGCAATGAAATACAAAAGCACTGCAAGTTTTTTATTATGATTTTGTGCTCCAATTTTTTTTTTAGTATTTCAAATTTGTAAAGAAACAGGTTAAATGTCAAAGCAGATTCACTGTTGTATTATAAACTATATTTCAGACATGTTTGAGTCAAATCTAACTGTATAAGGTGATAGTTGTCTTTAATGTCTTACCTTTGGATCCTAAGCTGATGTTTGTAAACTTCCGCCCCAGGACATAATCCTCTAAAATCTCCCTTGTCACCTCCAAAAACTGTTCGCCAAACATCTGTATCATCAGAATCACTAATTCAGCTGTGCCTGCCCCCCTTATCCTGTGATTTGGGATTCTTTCAAAGCCTTTCTCAGCAATGGTGCTCTGCAGGTGCAACTTGAATTTCTCGAGCTGCTCGTCATCTAAATTCTCAAGTTCTTCATAAAGCTTCTTGTGAAGTGATGTTGAGGTTCCTTCCTGATAAACTGAAAGTGATCAGAGGGGTCGTTATGTGAAATGAAGCAATCAAATATTAATTTCTTTGCATCTTTGTATTTCACATTTCCCTGATGTGGACTTTACTGCCACCTACTGGCTCAGCATGATTGCTTGAGTGTTGAATCATGAAATAGTTTTTGTTTTCTTGTGTTTATGGAGATGTTTCATAAAATTATATAAGGTTGTATGAACTTTTACTTTTTAAGTAGGATGATTTATATATAGATATGGATATCTGTACACATATAAACAAGACCTAGGTGACGACAACTGTATCAACTTCTTATAATGAAATCTGATTTTTAATGTGATCATTTCTGCAGCATAATCTTAAAACTTTATGAATCATGACATTTTTATCTATAAACTAATATGCGTAATTGTGCTTTACTGACTTTATCTCACTCTCTTGAACACTGTGTAATGAACACAAACGTCTTTACGGTTATGTTATATCCAGACAGAGCCGATGAAAGAGACTGTGACCATTACTGTAACAAAATTGGCTTATTAGGTTGTCAGTTCAACCGTTATAGAGCATATGATTGGTTTCAAGTGGGGAGGGGGAGGATATGTACATATAACCCCCAACTTTTTTCCCCATAAAGTTCCTTCTCAAAGTAAACCCAGTGATGTGTCTCTTCTTGCTCTATAGTCTCTGCTTCTATCACCTCTTTGCTGCTGGGTTGAATAAAAAGTTCAAGTAAAGCACACATTCTTGGACATTCAGTTTTCCTGTTTTCATCCTCATGTGTGGGAATAGCACTGAATTTGTTATTATCTTATTGGTGAGGACACACAGTTCATAACATTATTTATGACTGATGGAATCAAAGTCAGAATCAAAGATTTAGCAGTTACTCTGTTTCCACTTTTTTCTGTTACTGTTATTTGAGCACTGGTCAGATTTATTTGCTTTTACATAAAATATCATATGAAAGATTAATCGCACAATAAGAAAACTTAAATCTGACTAAAATCATGAGCAGAAAGAGAGAAAGAGAGGTTTTACACCACATCATCAACACTCATTAAATCTAAAGGACTGCGATACAAAAGCTCTGCAACAACTAAAAACTTTTCAAAGAGAAAAACTGTAGCAAAATGTCTCATTTACAGTTTCATCAAATTATTATTCAGAGTGTCAGAGGGATGTTGATTTAAGTCAGTGGCAATTTTTGAGGTAAAAGTATATTGACCTTGATGTGTTATTCTGCAATAATGTGTTGCTCTCTTAATTGCTTTCAAAGAATAAAAAAAAAATCACTGCTGCAAAATGAAAGTAAAATCTGCTCATCATGAAATCAAACAGGCTGGATTAAACTTAATGACTTTTAGATTTAAACTGAAGAATGTGGTGATATTACTTTGCTCCTTCCTTTTTTATATTTTTCTTATTGTTGATTTAATTAAGTGCAAACCAAAGCAGAAGTTTTTTCTCTGAATTATAAATTATATTAACTAAACATATACTATTGGGTAATGCATTGTTTTAATTCTTCTGTCTCTTACCTTTGAGCCATAATCTTGTCTCTGACAACATCTGCACCAAATCAGTCCTCTTCATTTCCATGAAAACATCCTTGGTCACCTCCACGGACTTTAAGCCATGGTACTTCATCATCAGATCCACCAAAGCATCTGGACTTCCTGCCCAGCTACGATGGCTCCCTGGGATCAGTGGAAGGCTCCTCTGGAAGCATGTGAAGTCCAGAAACCACCTAAATGTCTGAAGCTCCTTTGGACTCAAACGTTTAAGAGTTTCAAGAAGAATCCCTCTTGCTGCTGCCTGAAAAATTCCAAGAATACATTGAACCACAGGTTTAATTTGTCACCTACCAATTTCCATGGTAACATCATCTAATGATGTTTTTCCATCATTCTTTAACTCTTTTATGCCTTAAACCTAACAACTACCACCTGCTCTTAAACATTATATTCTTGTTTCTGTAATGATGGCTAAACTTACTTACTTATTTACTTTACTTAACACTCAGCACTTCTACCATAAATTAACTAGTGGAAAATATTAGTGCTTTAGAGCAAAACCTTAATACCTGCAAGAACCATCCAAGTTAAAACATTTGCCCTGGTTTAAATCAAAAGAGGACAGTTTTTTTTCCCAAACCACATCTTGAATGAAACTGCGATGTGTCAGACTCACTCTCTCGGACAGCGTGCGAAAGTGTCCATCCTCAGAGGATTTCACTGAAGAGAGAAGACATTTAAAATGACTCATAGGATTATAATTCAATCAAGTAACTGTAATATTTAGTCAGACTGAGTTAAAAGGTAATAAAACTAATTTATTACAAAATGGTTTGAGAGCTGTCATTTAATTAATTATTTCACTAGTTTCTGACAGATTTTGCCCAGATTTTTTACATTTTATGTTAGTGATGACACGGAGCTTGCAATCAAGCAGGTTTCCATTTATATTATGAACTATGAAAAAAAAACATAATTTAAATGACGGTATTACGTCTACTTTGTCTTACTTTCCAGTCCAGTGCTGGATAGACCCAAACTCTGAAACAGATCAGTCCTGTTCATCTCCTTTAAAACGTCCATGGTTAACTCTACAGACTGTTGGCCGTACACCTGAACCATCTCATCTGCTATACATGCTCTGTCTTCTGTATAGATCAACATCCAGAAGATGTCTGGGAGGTTTTTCTGGTAGACAGTCAGCTGCAGCAATCTCTTGAATTTCACAAGCTCCATGCTACTCAAACCACCCAGGATTCCCAAAAGCAGCTGTTTAACGGCTGCTACCGTTGCTACCTGAAATAATCAATACATTAACAGGACATCAGTGTAAGATTAAGATGTTAATCTAACATGTTTCAGACCTGCTTAAGGCAAATTCATAGCTGCATATTAATGGACATTGTTGAGATACTTTACTGTAGAGATGTAAAAGAAGTACAGTGCATGAAATTTGGCTTGTTTGGCTACGAGCTGTGTATGCATCTCTGCTAACTTAAACCACACAAACAGAGGCTTTTGTGTTTTTTGCTGTTTCCATATAGGACCAATTTCTATGCTGAAAGTTGGGGAAAAGCGCTGGTTACAACTACACTGTCTGCAAAAATAAATGAGTGATCTTGTTAAAGTTACATCTATGGCCTGTACTATTATCTTGTTGGATCAGTGCTATGTTCCTCCCTTTCTCTTGACTGTGTGGTTGAGATATTGTGATTACTGATGGATAAAACTACTGCTATAAATCTGAACACAGCTTGTGTTTTAGCTGCTGTTCTGAGAAAAATAAATATGTGAATGATCAGATCTTATATTTGGGTCGTGCCATCAGATAGGACAAGATGACAACATCCTTCAACGTGCATTTACTAAATGAAAGCTGTGTTGCATAAAATTAGACAGATGTGACATTACTGACCTTTTTGATCAGTGAAGAGTGGTGTTGATCTGCAGAGAGCTTCTCTGAGAAAAGAAAAGTTAAAAGACACCAATAAGTGATTGGTCTGACATCCAAAAACAAAAATAAGAATGTTTTAACATGTAACATTTTTTCTTGACTGTCTCACTTCTGTGTCCTGAGCTGCTGTGTGACAAACTCTGCACCAAAAGAATCTTCCTTTTCTGCAGTAAATACGTCTGTGTCTTCTCTAAAGCCTGTTGGCCAAATCTCTGCACCACTATGAAAACAATGTCCTGCAGATTTGTTTTGTCCGGTGGGATCAGCATTAGTGGGATGCTGAAGGTTCTGAACATGATGGTATCCATGTAGTTCCTGAGCTCTCTCTCATTCAAATCTTTCAGTGTATCCAAAAGAAGCTCTATAAGTGATGCCAGTGTTTTCTCCTAGTAAAAACAGGAAATGTTTTAGAGACAAAACTGCAATTTCTCAGCTAGACATGGTTAATGAATGAACCACTGATAGTTTGGGGCATATGTCAGATATTAATATCATGAAAATATTCCATTAACAATGATAAAAAATAGAGAAAAGCATGTGATCACAGTTTACATAGAGCATTTTTGAAGGAATTTTCTCTGAAAAAAAAGACTGAACAATTATGCAATTATGAAAGAAACTGGGAATTTATTTTCTGTCAAGTTGCAACAGATCTTATTTCAGTATAATCAGACGGATGCTGCATTACTCACTTCCTCCACCAGCCCAGGCCAACGTTCATACAAAGAGTTTTTTTCTAAGGAGAAAGTAAATATAGAAAGATTGAATGAATGATTGAACATCAGGCTTTATAATCTGATATTGTCAGACTACACCAATAACTTAAAGAATTTAATGCAAAACATATAGAAAATCTACTTAGTAATAATCATTAACCAGTTGACACAGTGAACCCAGTTGTTATGATTCCTGCTGACTCTTGCTTTCTGGTGAATTCTGAAAATATCAGCTGAAATTTGTCCATCAAGCAACCAGATGTCCCAAGAAATTCTCCCCATTACTTCACACTCTCACCTGCACACTTGTTTTAATGTTAAACAGAGACTATAGAGCACAAAGAGACACACCACTCAATTTCTTTTGGATGGAACTCTAAAGGGGAAATTGGTAACACCAAAGATGGTGGTTATATGTGCTTATTCCGCCCCTCCCCACTTGAAACCAATCATATGCTCTATAACTGTTGAAGTGACAACCTCATAAGGAGATCGTGTATTCGCACCTACACATGCACAGAATAGAGCTCCACTCCAGTTTGGCTGAACTAACGGCCTAAAAATGAAGTGTTTATCATATTTTTGTGGACCCAGTAAACAGTAATGACTTAGCAATGTCGCATTTAGGTTAGAAAAAGCTTTCTGACATTAATTTTGATAATGGCACACAGTCTCCTTCTGTCTGGATTTAACCGTAAAAATGTTTGTGTCGTGAAATCACGAGCATACATAGTAGAGGTATAGCTAATGAAAAAATGTGTTTTAGACATTATTTTGGGGCAAAAACACTAAAAAATATACTATATAATATATTTCATATAAGATTTCACTGGTGAATCTATATATACCATTTTTATATCCGAATGACCACAGAGTGCAGCAGTTGTCATCTCTCCATTCATTTCGATATGGCCTGATCTTGTTAACCCCAAAAAACTCCCCGGAGGCGTTACCAAGATGGCCGCCGAGTTGCAGGACTTGTCTATAGGGACTTTACTACCACCAATCACTGGACTGCCTATCCTCCCTTTTTTAGTTTGTCTGTTTACATTCCAGTTCATGTTTCTGGCTTCCCTGTGTGTTTTGCTACCTATGTTTGGAACACTTGTCTGTACTTCTGTTCATTCAACTGTCAGCCTGTAAGCAATTTTTAATCTCAATAAAGTTTTTTCACTTTGCCAGCCTGCTTCTGCGAATCTGCTTCTGAGTCCATCCCCTCATCCTGAGATGTTTGAGAAAATGGGGAAAATTATTTCCCGTTTAACTGTGTGTTAAAAGTTTTTAGGCTGGACTATAAATCAAATAACTTATGAACTGTCATTCTAAGTTCAATTGATATTATTTGTCATTTTGTTTTATATTAAGCATCTTATGGGAACATACCTCCCTCTGTGGGACTCCCACCACAAGCTCCAGCTGATGATCCTGCTGCAAAAGAAAAACCTTGTAACAACAGTGGCTGTTTGATGAAATGCAAAAAGCAGATCTATAATGGACAGAAGATGACCAGATGTTTGAGTGGTTATGCGAGGCAAAAGTCCTATGAGGCAATCTACTTTCTGAGTAAGCTTTGCTGATGTACCTTTACCTGAGTTCACAGAACTAGTTTTTGAGGACTGATGTGTTAATGTTGTATTACTGTATACTTTGTATACTTTGTTTGTGCTGTTGGTTGGTTATTTCAGTTGTATGTTGGATCATTATTTTTGATGATCATCTTCTCTGACACTCATATGAAGAACTCAATTATGTAATAACGCATGATTTTATTATCATGTATTAGAAATAAAGATAAATACACTATGTGTAGCCTTTGGGTAACAGTCCTAAGTTTAACATTTTAATTTTAGTTGTGTGAACTAAAAGTAGGGGGAAGGCACAGTAAGAAGACCAGAGGTCTGTACTACTAAGCAGGATTTGCAGTCAGCAAGGTAACTTTTGGTTTAACTCTGGGTTATCTTATGAGGGTGAAATAGTTCATTCTCGGGTAAACCGCTTAAACTGACAACCTGACCTGCTCCAGATCAAGTTTTGTTCAAGATAAGAGATCAATTTGTGTTAACACAATACCTACAGAGTTAAAATCCAGTTGAGCCACACAACACAGGCCTGGTTATAATGAGCTCAAAATGCACAAATTCAAAGAGCCAAAAAAAGACACGAGGCTCAACAAAAAAGAATGGTTTTAAAGACAAGATATTTAGAGACCTTAAACAACATGACATTTTGAAAAAAGGCCCAAATTCAACAGATGAATGTCTCATAAAATTGTTACTTTAAAGTGCGCAACTACATTGAATTTGTTAGCTGCTTCGAAATGATGCCCTTATTTTAATCTCTTGTAAAGTTATACTTGTAAAGCCTCTGTTGCTCTTTTTTTGTTGAGATTACCTGAAAGATGTCAGTTCAACTGGTATACCGGCTGACATAACAGGCCAAAACGGTGTAGAGTTGTATACTGTTGCAATGCTTTTTAATATAAACTGCACTTAATAATTAACACAGTTAAATAGAGATTGCATCCACATTTATTAATTGTTTTACATTGTTTGTGAGAGTTGTGATCTTTTCCTTACCTCTGAATCCTGAGCTGGACTCTGAGAGCCTCTGCACCAGATCAGTTCTGTTCATATCTGCGAGCAACTCCACGGTCTCATCAACAGATTTTTGACCGCACATCCTCACCAACACATCCAGCAGTTCCTTTTCTGTCTTTGCCTTCAGCCTGTCTTCCCAAAACATATATGGAATGCTCCTCTGGAAGAACTTAAATTGCAGAAACCACTTCAAGTTCCTGAACTCCTTATCACTCAAATCACTGAATATTTCCAAAAGCAGATCTTTGACAGCTGCCATGGTCGCCACCTGAAAAAATTCCAAATATTCAATGAGACAGAAAATATTATATTTCTTTACTGGAAAAATTAAATGATGTATCTTTTTGCTCCCTATCAGTGTCACTTTAGCAGCGATTTAAATATACAGATCCTCTGAACTACTGATGCATTGTTTGTTAGAGCAGATTCCTTCCATTCACATCCCAACCTGCAAAAAGTCATTACAGGGAGGTTTCCCTCACACACTCCTGCTGCATGGACAGTCACACACACACACACAAACACACAGTCACTTCGATACCAAGCTCTTGCTCACTCACTATAGATTTTGGGAGATTGTATCTCATTTGTGTGGGAGAGACTATCAATATATAGGAGAACCACAGAACTTCCTGGAGAGTTGGGACATACTGTACATATATCAGATGTCATTTAAATCATTAATTTAGTTTAATTTATCATCATTATTGTTGATGTGGTTTTTAAGCCTGTATCTTTTTTCTAAATGCAAGCTGTAATCTGCACAGTCAGACGAGTAAAACATTGCTCACTTTGTGGATCAGCACAGTGAGTTGCTCATCCACAGAGTATTTTCCTGAAGAGACAGAAAGAGACAATAAAATGAGTAACTAACATCAGGTAACATTACTTTGTAAATAAAAAAAACAAAAACAGAAAACCCTAACCCTCAACCAACAGATAAATTACCCTCAAACCTGAGCAACAGTGACATATAATATTGTTCACGAATATTTCGTCCCCTTTCCCATGTATATTTTATATTTCACATTAGTCATAAAATGTATATTTGTACACCAAATGTCTTTTCTTTACATTAGAATTATTTTACTAATACAAAGAGTAAAAGACAGATTAGAAACGTATGAGAAACTTTATGATTTAAGATGTTTTGGTCTTTGTTTACTTACTTTGAGATCCTGGTTTTCCGGATGACAATCTTTGTACCAGGTCAGTCCTGTTCATATTCCTTAAAACTGTTTTCATCTTCTCCACAGTCTGTTGGCCAAAGTGTTGCACGATTAAAAAGACCAAGTCTTGCGTGTCTGTTGTCATCAACAGCTCTGAAAATAAGTAATTGTCAGGGATGTAACTTTGAATCAGGATCTTCTTGAATGTCTCGAAGTCCTGTTTGCTTAAATCAGCCAGTGTTGCCAAAAGCAGCTCAACAACAGATACCATGTTTTCCACCTGGTAAATACAGAAGAAATGTCAACAAGACAAAAATGTAATCTCTCAGATAGGATGATTAAATATTTTTCAGTTCATATTTCATTAATGTAGGTCTTTCACATTGGCCATATTATATAAGATAAATGTACGAAAATATTCAACCCACTGCAAGTTAGATATTGAGCACATCTCCACTAAACCAAACAGTGGGGATGGAATAACATTTTGCAAGACAAGGAAAATGATAAAGATTTTTTTTAAGTTTGACTTGTGTTAAACATATTATATTAATAAACATCATCATCAGCATCAACGTAATATTGACTTAAAATGTGATCCTCAATCATTTTCATCAACGGCATCTTAAAAACAGTGCTAATATGAAAGGCCACAAAGGCAACATCCACACATCTATTAAATACTTAATATAATGAAGGATTTACTCACATTCAGAGACATTTTCTTAAGGTCATTTATAAGGAGTGGCTCATAAATAGAAAGGGCTTGGTAGAAAATATCTTTTCCTTGAACTCCGCTGCATTTCAAAGGTCCACTGAAGAGTGCCCTCATCATCTCATGAGAGGTGTGCAGAGCTGTGATTTCATTATAACACTGCTGATCGATGACATTTTTGCTGAGGAGCTCGTCCAAAATGATTAAAGGGTTGCTCACCCTGTTAATCAGCTCAAACCTATGTTCATCCACAAAGTGCTTGTCTGGGGAAAAAGCAGAAAAATTGCTCTATAATGACTGAGGCCTACTTAACACATTTCTCTTGAAGAATTCCATCACAAGATGTCACACAACTTCTACTGTCTACATTCAAAGTGTACATTTTTGAAACTCATCAAGTATTAAAAAACAGACAATTCATGCCTTAAGATCAGTAGCAGTTATTTACTGCATTCACTAACACATTTTTAACTTTGTTATTGTAGATAAAGAGGACAAAATAAAATACAAACCCAACTTTTACAAAAGGGTTATAGAAAAATATTGACCCATCTATTAATAATTTAGATAGTTTAAAAAAAGAAAAATGGAATTACCATATTTTAATACATTTATATTTTTAGAGATGAACTGTGTTTATAAGAATGAGATCTACATTTAACAGTTGTTTAAGAACTATTCTTTAAATTCCATTTTGTAAGGCCCAATTATCTTAAGGTTTCTTGATGACATTTGGGGAAAAATACTTATTGGATTTATAACCAAGAGTGAGATGATTAGTCACTGATCCAAAGTCATGACTCTACTGCAAGATCACAGAGTACAAGGCAATAAAAGAGGAGACATCATAATAGCTGATCACCTACCATCTGCCACTGTGTTTACATCAGTCGGTTCAGATGAAGCTGAAAAAAAGAATTGTTGGATTGGTCTTAGACTAGTTTTTATTCATAAAGAAACAGCTTTCATCTACTGTAAAAAAAAAAGAAAAAGAGATGACATAAGCACAGACTTTCACTTTACTTGCTTACTCTTATTGGATTCCATTTTAGGTAAAAGACTGAGCATAAGACTTTAACTATTGTGTTTTTTCTTATTGACAAAAGAATGAAAAGACCAAACTAGCAATGTCTTATTCTCTGAATTCTTTTCGACCTTCAAGCCCATTTGGTATTTTCAGAAATGTAAATCAACAATGAAGATTCAAATTTTTAAATTGTCACTAATGTCACCACCATCACTTAAAGTCCAGTTTAGGATCATTGGCATTGGACACGCAAAATGTGTTTATTTTCGTGCGTGAGAAGGCAGATTTCCTCCCAAGAATAAGGGGAAGAAGAAGATTTAAATAGAGGCCTACAAATGGTGCGGCAGCAGAGCTACCTGGCCTCCTACAACAGTGGTGAAGAGGAAAACCTGTCAAATCAGTGCAACAGCATGGCACAGCAACGGGTTTTGACAGAAATAGATGAGGAAGAAATACTGGACTTTAACTGAACACACAATACTTGTTAGAAGGAAAGATATATTGTTGGTTTTGATGTTTGTTATCGATAAGAAAATTTACATGTATGGTTGAAAATAAAGTTGATGTTTATTCTTGTCTTTTATTCTACTCTTAACGGTTTGGCTTGTTGGAGACAACATGAAGTCAGTGAGTGACAGGCATGCCTGAGCACCTACCTTCTGCCATGGTCTTTAAATTAGTTGCTGCAACTGAGGATCAAGAAGCTGTAAAACACAGCACACTTTGTAAAGTTCACTTACTACAGATGTTCAAAACTCAGTTCAATAGGTTGCATTACAGAATGTGTTAATCAGAATCAGCGTATTAGGGCACTGGAAAAGATCAGCCACAAGATGTCACGGCCCTGGCCGTACCTCCACCTTCGGTTTCCTCCTCTGTTTTCCTCCTCCCCCTGTCTGTCTCTGTGTGTCTGTGCTGTGGGTGTGGCATCTCCCTCTCCCCCTCTAGGTTCCTGATCACAC
>JAQMCX010017216.1:0-19335 GCA_029814765.1 Acanthurus leucopareius | reverse complement strand
ATGACCTCATACAATTCCTGGAGTGCATTTTTTGAATTTGCATCCGGTGGAATGTAAACAGCAGCAACAAACACACTAGTGAATTCTCTGGGCAGGTAATATGGCCGACATCTCAGCAGTAAAAACTCGGGTCCACATCAGGTGAACATTTTCCATCCACTCTGACTGCACCTGTGTACCAAGCATCATTGATGTACACACAGAGCCCGCCCCCTCTCATCTTACCGGAGTCTTGTGTTCTGGCTCCGCCCGTCCAGTGCTAAGACCTCATCCGGTATGACAGTATGACTGGATATGCGGCGTTTTCTTTTTGCATTTGTTTTCTTATTTGCAGCACGTTTCTGTATTTGCAGAGTTTTCCTTTTGCATCTGTTTTCCTATATGCAGCACGTTTCTGTTTATTCAGCTCGTTTCTGTATTTGCAGCGTTTTCCTTTTGCATCTGTTTTCTTATATGCAGCGCGTTTCTGTATTTGCAGCACATTTCTGTTTATGCAGCACGTTTCTGTATTTGCACCGTTTTCCTTTTGCATCTATTTTCTTATATGCAGCGCGTTTCTGTACTGGCAGCGCCTGTCTGTATATGCAGTGCGTTTGCACTTGTCGGCCACCGTATTTACCCTATAAATCTTAACTTGTAAACCTGTTTTGTACAACTCTTTTACAAATAGAAGTTTTGTACAACTTCGAATAAAAGTTTGTGCATATCAAATGTAAGATAACAGCCTTGCACTTAATGTGCAAGAGTAGAGTTTCTGACAGTTTTAAAGACACAATCTATCAACAAAGTGCATGAGTCAGACAAAGAAAAAATATCACTATTCTCCTGGTCATTGCCAATTTAACAATGTTCACATTTTCAGTGCAGTGCTAAAGTATTTATAGCACAGAAAGAATTCTGTCAACAGTGAAAATCAGAAATTAAGACCAAATTTGAATTAAAACCAGTTTCTCCATCTCTTATTTACATTTGACAATAACCTCTTCCAATTATCCTGGAATATATCCAGTACAAGCTATAAAAACAGAACAAAACACATGCTGTATCCAATGTCTTTTTCTTTGATCAATCCAATATTTAGAGCTTGACACTTAGACTGCACACTCTGCGTGTCATTTTCTTTGGTTCTATCTCCACGAATATTTTCTGGAGTGCATCAACAGTGTGTTTTATCTCTCTTGGATAGCTCAAGTTTAGAGCACAGATGAGGCCAAATAACATAGCACATCCATGTGTGAGTGGTGGTAACTTCGTAACACACCTTCAATAATGATCCCGATGTCACATGGTCGCTGAGGAGGATCCTCCTCCTCCCTGATGACAAACCCTGCCATGGTACGCCCCTGAAGCTCATGTTCTGCTTCACCCTTCTGACCAACCTAAAAAAAAGACAAGGCATTTATTATAAAGTTTTTCAGATGAAAGCACTGCACTATTCAAACTGAATAGAACATGTGTAAACCAGAAACCATAGTTTTGGATTAGACCAATTTATAAATGTACTTTAAATAAATGACACAATAGTTTTACTTTTTTCAGTGCACAATTTGCATGTTATTAGAAACAAAACTCATTTATCTTTAATTGGATTTGAATTTCTTTTTACAGTATTATGAAACATCCAGTTTGTTTGACATAGTTTCCTCTGTTTCCCAGAGTTATCATCCAGGAGGCCAGCTGCACTCTCCTGACACTTGTCTCCCCTTTTTTTCTCATTCTATTTTCCCTTTTTTTCTTTTTATTTTGTTCATAGCCAATTCAGGGTTAACCATCACATTTAGGATTACTATGTAATTTCCCATGCCAACTCTGCAATTCCATGTCAGTCAGTTTCCATTGCATCATCCACTTTAAAAGTTCAAAACCCAGCCTCCTGTTCTCATACAATAAATAAGATAGACCACAGTTTTCAAGGTTAGTTTGATTTTTGAGACAGATTTGAATTAAATTATATTATTATTGTACTACTACTCAATAAAAACAAGCACAACAGAGGAAATCCTCTTTATATTACCACCTATTAAATGCACCCAGACACATATCATTCTCTTGTTCACCTTCAGGTCTAATCTATAGTTGCCAAATTTGCCGTAAATAATAAGCTGTATGTTTATTCACTTTGAGAAAATGCCTCAGAAACATCTGAAGCATTTCAATTTGATCCAGTCTTTAATTGAATATAAAAGAATTTGCACTATGAGTTGACCAAATAATTCACACCATATACCTATGGGTAACTGTATTCTAGAGACTTTAGTTTCCATAGAGTTTCTTGGCTAGTTCAACTTGCTTTTTAAAAAAAAAAAAATCTCTTCATTATATGCTGTACCTTTAGTCCATTAATATGTTCATTTTTAGGAAAACTAACATTTCTTGGACTAAATTGCTGGTCATCTGGTGTACTGTTTTCAGTTTGTTTTTGACTAAGTTTCTTGAAATATTCAGCATAAGTTTTAAGGGGTATGTTACCTAGCTTTCTGAAAGATTTGCCAGCATTTAGAATTGAACAGTACTCCCTCTGAAGTTTCTTATACAAGGAATCATGATATTGCCTGGAACATTTCCTCATAATGGACTTATATTCCTAGTTATGGATTTGAATTAAATTTTAGACTGAGCAGTCTGATTGAATACAAACATATTAATTGCTTGAAATATTCTTTATAAGCCTTAGCACATTCAATATTAAACCAAGATTGGCTTTTCCATGAATTCTTAAACATTTTACCAACTTGGTATGAACATTTACTCTAAATCATGCTTAATCCTAAGTTTTTGGTAGGATCCATCATAATACAGTAATACATACACCCTTACTGAGGCTATTTATCTTTGATCTGTATTGAAGATGTTAATCATATCAATCATGGTGTCATATGTCTTAATAAGCTCTAAATTAAAAGTTTCTCGCGAGGCAGATTTTAATTCAGAAATCCACCTGTGTTTAACCATTGTATGGGTCGTCTTTATAATATATCCCAGTATTGTTATGAGAAATATATGTATGACTATTATGACTTGGGGAGTCATAATTATTGGCTCCTATAGGCAGATCAATAGGGCAATGGACATCTGACAAACATTTGTCCAGCAATTAAACACTGAAATTAATCATCTGTGGTGATAAAAAGGCTAACACTATACCATGGTCAATAACACTGTTTCCATTATGGTTCAAACAAGTGTAATGCCCAGTGCCCTTGTCTGACTCAAGTCTTTCATTCACATAGATAAATGTAGATTAAACTTCCAGGTTCCTGCTAAACGCAGTCCATGAGATAGTCTGAGATCATCTACAGGGTTTTAGTAAATTTTACTGACTTTCAACTGCTGTTTCTTTCAATCGGTTTTAATGTTTAAAATTGATTTTACCAGTACTCCAGAGACTGAGCAAAACAGAAAGCCCCTGACAACTACCTTTTTAACCAGAATGTGAGAAGCCCACTGCCGCTAGCTTACCTGAGTTTGTTTTAGCCAGGTGGCTAACAGGCCTTGCCTCACACAGAGAGAGCTAGCACAGAACTGAACATTAACCATGCCACCACTCCTACCTGCTCCCTGCAATGACTGTCTTTAGCTCAGTCAAAGGTCCGTAAACTCGAGATAAGAGTCTCTCTCTCCACCAAAATGGAAGGGATGAGCAGTTCATCAACACTGTGCTAGCTCAGGTTTTATGTTCTGAGGCTGCTGCCAGCAAGGCAGCTGGTAGAGACCTGACCTAAACACTGTGCCATGGACCAACACTGCTCAGCCCCCCACTGAAGACTAGTGGGAGCCAAACCCAAGTCTCTCTGGTGCTCTACCCCGGGGCAGTCGGCACTATGGATGATTATTCATCACTGCGAAAAAGACTGTGGCAAACCAAGGAAACCCCCCCGTCCTCCAGCTCAGAATCTCTGCCTGTCCAATAAGTACACTGTATGGATGATGGATGATGTGGAGTCCCTTCACCGGCCCGATCCACACAACAGCCTCCCAGACACAGGCAGTCTGCCCTACCAGCCCCCTCCGATACCTGTGCTGATACAGCCAGTGGTGGCTTGCCCCTCTGCTCTCTGTAAAGCTGCAGCTTTCTCATGCACCCTCCAGCAGGTTCATCTGCTTGTCAGGTCTCAAGCCCTTAGACATCTCCTCCGGACCACAGGGCGTTCACCCAGTCTGCCTTAGCGGCTATCACCATCGGAGAGTCACAGCCTACCCGGAGCCCCCTTCTGCCTCCATCTGACTGTAATCCGAGTCCTCATTCTCAGCTGGCACCCATGGCAGTCATCTTCAGGGACTCCATCATCGGTTATGTAAAAACACATTCCTGCACAGCTTTGTGTTGTCATGATGCCACTGTCAGAGACACAGCTGCTGAGATACGTGGAGTACTGGAGGCATACCCCTCTGTAAACAGGGTGGTGGTTCAGGTTGGTGCAAATGATATCCCACTCCAACAGACGGAAATCGTAGAACAGGATTTCACATGACTTTTTAAAATTCTACAACAGTCCAGAGTAACAACCTGCATCTCCAGACCAGTACCGACCCTCGGCCGTGGGTTGGGGTTGTTCCCCAGGCTCCTAAGTCTCCACACATGGTTTTCCATTACCTGCTGGGAGCCTGACACTGTTTTTATTGACAATTTTATTTTTTTATGGGAACGCAGGTAAGCTTTTAAACACAATGATCTCTATTTACATTTCTGGGGATCGCGGCTGCTTTTCTCCAATATAAATTAGTCTGTAATCAATCTAAACCAATGTAATCAGACTCTTTTACTGTTGAATTTTTTAATTTGCTTAATTGCATGAATTTTATCCAACATGTCTCTCAGCCCACTCATAGCAAAGGCCACATATTACACCTTGTTATAACATTTGGACTATCAGCACATATACCTTCAGTTGTGGATGTGGCTTCTCTGATCATTTCTGTATCTTTTTTTCCTGTGAATGGTTTTAAAAAATTCACCACCCGCAGGAGGGGCCAAAGGGGTCGGGTGCTTTGTGAGTTGGGTGGCAGCCGAAGGCAGGGACCTCGGCGGTCTGATCCTCAGGTGCAGAAGCTAGCTCTAGGGACGTGGAATGTCACCTATCTGGTGGGGAAGGAGCCTGAGCTGGTGCGCAAGGTTGAGAAGTTCGGGCTAGATATTGTCGGCCTCACCTCAACGCATAGCAAGGGCTCCGGAACCAGTCTTTTCAAGACGGGTTGGACTCTCTTCCATTCTAGAGTTGCCACTGGTGAGAGGCGCTTGGCAAGGGTGGCAATACTTATTGGCTCGGTGCCTGTGTGTTGGAGTTTACCCTGGTAGACGAGAGGGTAGCCTCCCTCCGCCTTTGGGTGGGGGGACGGATCCACCCTTTTTGGATTCCGTAGAGGGAGTGCTGGAGAGTGCTCCTTCTGGGGATTCCCTCATTCTTCTGGGGGACTTCAATGCTCACGATGGCAATGACAGTGAGACCTGGAGGGGTGTGATTGAGAGGAACGGCCCCCCGATCTGAACCCGAGTGGTGTTTTGTTATTAGACTTCTGTGCTCGTCACAGATTGTCCATAACGAACACCATGTTGAAGCTTAAGGGTGTCCATATGTGCACTTGGCACCAGGACACCCTAGGCTGCAGTTCGATGATCGACTTTATAGTCATGTCGTCAGACTTGTGGCTGCACGTCTTGGACATTCGGGTGAAGAGAGGGGCGGAGCTATCAACCAACCACCACCTGGTGGTGAGTTGGCTCCGATGGTGGGAGAGGATGCCGGTCAGACCTGGCAGACCCAAACGTATTGTGAGGGTCTGCTGGGAACATCTGGCAGAGTCTCCCATCAGAAAGATCTTCAACTCTCACCTCTGGGAGAGCTTCAACCGTGTTCCGGGGGAGGCAGGGGACATTGAGTGGGCTATGTTCCGTGCCTCCATTGTTGAGGCGGCCGATCGGTGCTGCAGCCGTAAGGTGGTTGGCGCCTGTCGTGGCGGCAATACCCGAACCCATTGGAGGACACCGGTGGTGAGGGATGCCATCAAGCTGAAGAAGGAGCCGAGGCAAAAACCCGAACATGGGAGGAACTCTGTGAGGCCATGGAGAACGACTTCCGGATGGCTTTGAAGAAATTCTGGACCACCATCCAGTGTCTCAGGAGGAGGAAGCAGTGCACTGTAAACACTGTGTTTGGTGGGGAAGGTGCGCTGCTGACCTCAACTCAGGACGTTGTGGATTGGTGGAGGGAATACTTCAAAGACCTCCTCAATTCCACTGACACGCCTTCCTCTGCAGGGCCCCAGGGGTGAATGAGATCCGCCCGGAGTTCCTCAAGGCCCTGGATGTTGTGGGGTTGTCGTGGTTGACATGACTCTGCAACATCACGTGGACATCGGGGGCAGTGCCTCTGGATTGGCAGACCAGGATGGTGGTCCCTCTTTTTAAGAAGGGGGACCGAAGGGGTGTTCCAACTACAGGGGGATCACACTCCTCAGCCTCAGGTCTATTTGGGGGTACTGGAGAGGAGAGTCAGCCGGATAGTTGAACCTCGGATTCAGGAGGGGCAATGTCGTTTTCGTCCTGGTCGTGGAATTGTGGACCAGCTCTATACCCTCAGCAGGATCCTTGAGGATGCATGGGAGTTCGCCCAACCAGTCCACATGTGTTTTGTGGACTTGGAGAAGGTGTTCGTGTCCCTTGGGGAGTTCTCTCTCCCTTAGAGATAGGGTGAGAAGCTCGGTCATCCGAGATGAGCTCGGAGTAGAGCCGCTGCTCCTCCACATTGAGAGGAGCCAGATGAGGTGGCTCGGGCATCTAATTAGGATGCCTCCCAGACGCCTCCCTGGTGAGGTGTTCAGGGCACGTCCCACTGGTAGGAGACCCCGGGGCAGACCCAGGACACGCTGGAGAGACTATGTCTCTTGGCTTGCCTGGGAACGTAGCTGGGGTGAGGGAAGTCTGGGCCTCCCTGCTTAGGGTGCTGCCCCCGTGACCCGATCCTGGATAAGTGGAAGAAAATGGATGTTTTTAGTTTTAACAATAAATTAAGATCAACCCTCAATACAGTGGCCATGATAAAAAAGGTCACTACAAATCCAACACCGCCTGTATGAGAAACGAAGAGACCAAACAATTTAAGAGAAACTGTCGAATTGTAGAAAGAAGATGTTGAATGCTATCAATCTGACTTTTGAGCCAGTCATAGCACTGAGACAGCACTGGTCCAGGTCGTCAACGACCTCAGGTAAAACATCAACATGAAAAAACTCCCTGTACTGGTCCTGCTTGACCTAAGCTCAGCCTTTGACACAGTAGACCATTAAATTCTTTTAAGACTTCATAATCTGTTTGGCATCTCTGGTACTGTTTTTAACTGGTTTAAATCAGATCTTACTGATCCAGAATTTTATGTGTTCATGGGGTAATGTTCATCTAAGAGCTATAAAATGGGTTGCGGTGTTCCTCAAGTTTCAAATTTAGGTCCAACTCTTTTTAACATATACATGCTGCCACTCAGAAATGTCATCAGGAGGCACAGCATTACATTGCCAAAGCCATGCTGATGGTACCCAGCTGTACACTGCTGTGTCTCTTGATGACTTAAGGCCAATCAATGCCCTTTTTAACTGTATTTTAGATATCAAATCATATATGGCACAACACTTCCTCAAGCTCAATCCGGACAAAGCTGAGGTCTTGATTAGGAAGGAAGAGAGAGAAATTTAAAGCAAAAATGCAAGAACTGACACTAATACACAGCCAGCAAGTGAATATCTTGGTGTTATAATTGATTCAGATCTTAACTTTAAGCCACGCATCAGAAATTTAACCATAATAGCTTTTATCAACTTAAAAAAATTGTGAGTGCAGAGTGCAACCATTTCTCAGCAGTCAACACAGAGACATTGATGTATGCTTTTATTGGCTGTGAATTTGACTATTGTAATGCTCCTCTTTCTGGCCTTCCTATGAAATATATTTCTCTGTCACAATTATTGCAAATCTCAGCTGCACGAGTGCTTACAAGGACAGGAAAGAGAGCGCACATTATACCAATATTACAGTCTCTACATCGGCTTTCTGTATGCTTCAGAATTGATTTTAAGATCCTTTTACTGGTTTATAAAGCTCTTGATGGTCTTGACCCTTGCTATTTATCAGATTTGCTTTTATCTTATGAACCCTCTTGAACCATCAGACCCTAAGGCAGTCACCTTTAATCATACCAATAGTTAGAACAAAAACTTACGGTGAGGCATCCTTTTGTTATTATGCTCCATGTCTATGGAACAGCCTGCCTGAGGGCCACAAGGAGTGTTGACATTTTAAAAAGCTAGCTCAAAACCTACCTTTTTAGTCAGGCTTTTATTTGAATTTTATTTACCTATGTCTCTATTTTTTTATTGACTATCTATAATTTCAGTCTGTTTTACTGGTTGACATATCATCTTATCATTGTTTATTACTTTTATTAACATATTTACTTATTAATAAATTTCATGCTCTCATCTTTTAATTGTTTGTTAACGGTTTGGACCTTTTATTTATTGATTGATTTATTTCACCTCCTGTTGATAGGTTTCTGATCCCAACAGACATTGGGCGAGTAGTGTGGTACACCGTGGACAAATTGGCAGTTCATGGCATGGCTGACATGGCATAAGGCATTCTTGGACAAATCAGTTCTGGGGACATTTTGAGAAGGAACTATCCACTAAGTAGCTCCTGGAGAACTACACACCTTGGGGGCTTTTTATCTTGCTGCTTTCGCACCACCAATAGGCACCGTAGGGCGACGTAAACTGGCTGTCAGTTGGTAGAGCAACATTACTTTAGCATGACACAACTGAAAAAAAGAGGGTCAGCTTGTTTTTGGCTCCTGATACTCTCCCATTCACATGGCCACCAGAAGGTGGGGTGTACTGCCTCAATAAAGGGCATGAATGGCTACCACAAACCTGTGTGCTTACCCTTCTTTGCCGCTGGTTCAGAACTGGCAGGAGGGGAGCCTCTCTGGTCTGGTTTAAATCCAGGGCTAACTTTGCCCCACCAGAACGTCACAGCCCTACCAGGAGCCTTAAAACAAGTGGACCCAGATCAAAATTGTGTTGTATTTCCTCTGACCCATATGAAAATGGCATAAAAATGGCAGTTGGTGGTGCTTAATCAGCTCTTGTGTTCAACTCATCAACATACAATCATTTATAAACCAATCACTGTACGCTCAAAGTTCCCCTTGTGCTGGAAGATCACTTACCTCTAGGGCTCTATGATATAAAGTAATTCATAGTTTCTACGGTGTGGAATCAATAAAAAAAGGGGAAGTGTCCAACAGTTCTTAGTGGTCTAATATCACCTAAAGTCTATTGAGTGAAAAAAATTAGGCAACACAATAAAATTGTTTACATCCATGACAGACACTTTCAAACCCGACAGTGCAGTGGTGTTCACAATCCCCCTTCTGACCCATTATTCTTAATAGAATATCGGCCGGTTTACCTCTGTGACCCAGTCTCTTTGCCAGATTGACAGTGCATTATATCACATCTATCCATTTTTCCTTAACCTGTAAGGACAATTCAGTACAAGATATATTTATTTATTTAATTATTGTACTGAAATGTTCTCATAAGTTAAGAGAAAATGTACAAATGTTGCATGCAAGCTGAAGGAGAAAAGGGTATTATTGACCTTGTGACCTTTGTTGAGGAATGCCAACTATATGTCTTATAAAAACCTGGTACCACTGATGAGCAAAGCGTCAAGCAGGCCACATGGTCAAGCTATGTTCAGATCCAGCTGATCAGCTGATGTGGGCAGGCAATGTCAGGCAGGTCTGCATCAGTGCCATAACACAAAAGCAATTGTTATGTCGCTTGATGCAGAAAAAGCTTTTGACAAAGTAAACTGGTCCTTACTCTTTGCTGTCCTTCACAAATTTGGCTTTAGAGACTCATTTATCCAGTGGATAACAGCTCTGCATGACTCACCCAAGGGTTCATTCACCACTTATGGGATCACTTCACAAATTTTTACTCTGCAGGGGGGAACCAGACAAGGATGCCCACTCTTACCCTTACTGTTTGCAATATCCATCAAGCCGCTAGCAACAGCAGTTCATCAGAACACCAATATCATAGGTATCCACTCCTCCATCTTAGAACACAAAATGTATTTATATGCTGATGATATTTTACTTTATCTACAAGAACTTAAAACATCATTACAGTAAGTATTCAATCTAATTACTAATTTTTCTCAACTTTCTGATTATTCTATCAGCTGCTCAAAATCAACAATACTTCCATAAACATAAAACTCATGGAATCCTGCAAACCAAACCCACGCTACTCTTTTCCCACAAGGAATATTAAATATCTGGGCATAAATATTTCACCCAAATTATCAGAGTTAGTCCACCTGAACTTCAGCCCACTTCAGGACAAAATCTGTAGCGACCTGAGGCATTGGAACTATCTTCCCATATTCCTTATGGGGTGTATTGCCACTGTTAAAATGAAAACCTTACTCCAAATCAACTACCTTTTCTCCATGATCCCATTCAAACCCACATCAAAATGGTTCCAAACAAGAGATCCTGCTACTATAAAATTCTACCCTCAGAACAAAAAATCTAAAATCAGTCTATCTACTCTTCAGAATAACAAACTGAAAGGGAGACTGGGTGCTCCCAACTTTATTTATTATTACTCAACTAGCCAGTTATGGTACCTCACCAAATGGATGCATCCAAATGATGACTATGATGGGACCTCGCCCATGTCCCAAACAAAGAAAACCTGCATGAATCAGCAAAAACCCTAAGAACAACAGCAGCCCGCCAAAACTGTGTCTGTCCGGTAAAGGGCCCATGGGGTGAGTTTATTTTCAAATTCAAAGTCATGCCTCTATGTCGGGACACAGTCTTGCCCAGGTGGGATCCACCGGAAGACCCCCGATCCAGTCCACGGCATAAATTGCAGCGCGTTGCGCTGCCCCCCGCTTTTCCCCGTGTGACCAGGTGTACGAAAGGAGCTCCGGCTTCGCACTGCTGTTACCGTAAGGGAGCAACTTTGAAACAACTTTGAACTATTATGACCTAGGTCGCAGTTCTTAGCTTGCTGGACGAGTGAGGAATTGTTGAAAGTGCTCTGTTTGACACTTTTTCTTTGGATCTTTGGAGGATGCTCAGCAACCCAGCTAACCCTCCTTACCTGCTAACGCGGAGAAAGACCTTTTCTCCAGAAGAAGACGAGCCCGCCGAGACCCGCTTCTTCATCAGAGTCGACTCTGCTGTTCCGCCTCTGCCCTGCCGAGGACAGCCAAAATTCATCCTGCTATAGGACACTACAGCAGCCTCCGCACAAGTCTGTTTTGTTTATTGACCTAAGCTGTTTGCCGCTAGAAGCTGCTTTGTTTAACTCTGCTTTGTGAACATTGTGCTGCTAGTTGTGTGTCGTGCGTATGACTGCAATATTTCGTCCTGCTGATTTGCACAGCGATCAGTGGACGGTAGATGAGCGCCAGCTCATTTACCGACCCCTGAAAGACAGTAGAGCAAGTATTGTGCCATCCACAATCGTTTCCTCGAGCCAATCTTAAGCGTAAGCGCCTCTCTCTTTCTCTCTACTAACCCACATGCACACTCACACACATGTATGCACATAACTACCCTGCTCCGCGTAGTACACACATTGCCCTGTGAGTAATCTTTCGGAGAGCTCACAATCTCCAGTGCACACAACCCGTGTAGCATAGTCACCCCTTTGTAAGCATTCAGTGTGTTCAGCTTTGCTCTGCGCCCTCTTGTGTGTGCTTTAAAGGAACACATGGAGCGAGCGGAGCTGCGGCCATTGTCTTGCTCAAACTTAGCACGTCACTCCCAGTGACCGACACGTGATGTGACGCGAAATAGTCAAGTCCGCCATCTCGCCCACTTCCTCTCCCTCTCACTCACTCACACACACACACAAACACACACCCACACACACACACGCCCATGTAAATACCTACACACACTCACACACACCTACGTACACACAAACACACTTGCCTTGTGTTGCTGTGATTTATTGTTTATGGTTCATGTTTATTGTTCATTTTATAGATAGATTGATTGATGTTTATTAACGTTAATGTATGGATTTTTGAATTTGATACATTTTGTAATAAACAGCTGTGTGTTGAATAAGAACCCTCTGAGTCATTATTGTTGCACATATTGTTCTAATAACTACTGGTTGTACAGTCAGTGCTCGATCTCACCCCTTCAACCCAATTAATAACTGAATAACTTCTCCCCTTTTAGTATTAAATTTTGTTTAATACATTACAATGTAGGCTTCACTTTAATTTGAGATTGATATTTGTTTGGTCATTGATCCCTGTTCGCAGGGTGGTGCCCCCAAATTATTAAGTAACATTAATAATTTTTTTTTTTTAAACTTATTACTGTTAGTAATTAAGTAGCTGTCAATAACCAAACTTTCATCAGTAGAAAATCCCAACAACTATAATTCTTGGCTAGAACTAGAACAGACAGACTGCAACAATATTAAACTCTCTGACTCCCAACTGGAACCCTGTGTGTGCTCCCCAATCTGGCGTAACCCTGATTATGAAAAAAAAAAAAATTTTCATTTGAGCACATGGGAGTGGAGAGGAATTACCCACCTCCATCACATTTTCCATGACAACATACTAATGACATATACAAATGTATTCTGAACATTTGAAATAAGAAATGGAAATTTCCTTCAATATCTACAATTACTAAAGACAAGAGGCTAGAAGACAAGACTAAAGAAGAGAATTCCAATGCTTCAGAGGATATTACAGCCACTGGATTTTGTAAAACATATCACAAAGCTATCTCCAAAAAAAAAAAAAAAAAAAAAATTGAGATATATAGATACTCTCAAGCACAAATTCTACCAATTTCAAAATAGGAAGACTTATCTCTGTCTTATGACCTTAACTTCTGGACCCAAATTTGCAAAAATACATTCAAGATGACAAAAAGCACCAATCTACAATTTATACAATTTACTCAATACAAGATGTATAAAACGGGCTTCTATTACTCTGTCATATGCTCTCAGTGCACTCAGAACACCGCAGACACCTATTTCCATGCCCTTTGGCTATGTTCACCTGTCCAGCACTTCTGGTCAACAAGCACACAAAAACACTCCTCGATCCTGGACTGCAGGATCCTGCTATCTCCCAACCTCTGCATAATTGGCAATTGGCAAGTGTAACTGACCTTTCAAACAATCAATCCAAACCCATACTAACAGCTCTTGCCATTGCCAAAAAAAAAACATTTTAGGTAATTGGAAAGATAAGCATTTCCTCAACATCAACTCACTGGTTTAACCAACTACTCCTTATAGAATACATATCAATGGAGAAAATATATGCTGCCCCCCCAAAAAAAAGATTAACATTCTTTTCAGAAAAGTAGACACCAATTATCAAATCATGGTATAGGTGGGTACAAGGGTTTGATGGGTCACGGCTGAGCCTCTGTTTCTTGATGAGCTGTGGTTTTGGGTCTGCTGCGTTGTCCTGGTCGCTGCTGTGGTTTCAGCCCGAGTTGGGGGGGTGGCAGGTAAGCCCTCACGCCCCACTCCTCTTGGGGCTGGCATCTGCGCTTCAGTGGTGCTTGTTGTTGCCCTTCCGATGATGATGATTTCCATCCCTTTTTTTCTCTCTGTCTGTCCAAAGTATGTGGCAAAAGTATGTGACCAAATCGTGTTTCAACCTAAATGATAATACATTCTCAATTAAAAATTTGGATTTTTTTCCCTTAGGTTCTTTACCCATATTTATGTATCTCTGTGCTGTTTACAGTTGATGTCAGATGATAGAAAGTTCACCTGTATGATTTTTCCTTCCCACAGAAAGCCAAACTCGGCATGAAGATTTGACTCATCCACCTGGAATGTTGTATTCCTGACTTTGGCCACCAGCAGTGAGTCAAAGACAAAATAGTATGAAGAGAAGAGAAAAAAAAATTAAAAGAATACAAATGTGAACACATATAAGTGCTGAGACTAACCCAGACACCTTGTTTTATTTATTTTTCTATTTTAATCAAATGACAATTACTCTCAGTACCAAAAACAGGTCCTACAGCTGTATTAAGTATATATTTATTTACCACTGCAAAAAAATCATTGGTCGTAATCAGTCATAAATATTACAGATATCTGGTGTATTTAGTCCTGGCTGATAGCATTTATTATAATATGTTTTTTCAGTAAAACAAGAAATAGACAGACATGCTAGCGCTAAATTATAATCAAATGTTGTTTTCCACATCACATGAAGAAGAAGTCATGCATCGGCTTTTGTCCACTGTGTGACATCCAGTACATGATTTAAATCATTTCCTGTGAATTGCTTGTGTGTGGGTTTGCATTGGTGTATCTGAATCCTCAACTTTGCTAGCAATATTGAAAAAATGTGAAAAAAGAGTTCCTCATCATCACCAGATTAACAGGTTTTAACAATGGGGCCAATATGATTAAATTTTGTGGATTATATGTTCAAACTGCTAGGCATTCGGATCTAATAGATTTGAAAACTTGGTTGCAATAATTTCTGTTAATGCAGCTAGTTAACAAAAGGGATACCATCAAAGGATCAGGAGGCTGTAAAACAAAAATTAACAAGAACATGGCAAATGGTAATTGAACCACATATGCTTTTTTTGTCTTTTGACTACCCAAAGTGGTTTACAGCACCATAGCAAATCAGTATCCCTTAATAACAGCACTCCTCACACTATTGTAATATTTTGTGAATGTACCTGTCCTATCAAACTCAATCTTTGATAGGCATAAAAAATTGGCATAAAATTAAACTAGTAGGCATTTGTACAGCTGTGGGAATGGGCAGAAAAAGAATGTAACTGTAAACTTACATGTAAAGTTGTTATGTATGTTCTGCATCATGCTGGATAACTCATGTATTGCTTGTGTTGAGTGATTTTGTGTGTGTGTGTGTGTGTGTGTGTTTGTTTGTGTGTGTGTGTGTGTGTGTGTTTGTTTGTGTGGGTGTAGGTATATGCCTGCATGTATGCTTGTGTCTGTCAGTCTACTCATTTGTCTGTTCATGCTACTTCATCTGCTGGTTATCACATCTGTGTGGTTGAAAACTGTATGAAGAGAGATATTTATATTGCATTGAATTAAAGCTGTTACATTTTGTTGCAGAAATACTGCCCTCATTGATGTCAAGTAATAAACTAATTGTTAAAAAAATGATTGTAAGATATGTTTTGCTACATGTTCAATGATGTCTTCTTATGCAGGCCAGCAAGACTTTCACCAGAAACTTGTCTACATTGTACAGTTAGATGTGCAGTATTTTTTTTTTGGTAACTGTGTACATAGAGAGGAGTAGTAAGATAAAGACTACCTTTTGTAACTCAAAGAATTTCAAACTGCAAGACAGCTCCATTGGAAAACTGATGGATAACGTGATAGAAAAAGGAACTGTGAGGTCAAAGGGACAGGAGCATGCTGATATTCTAATGTCAAGAATGGAGGCAGATTTGGAAGTAACAAAACAACCTGGACAGCTCTATACAAAACAGCAAAAAATGTGGCCTCAGGAAGCATTCAACAGTAACAAGGACTTTTTACTAGAAAAATTTAGTAATGTGTGTGGTAAATCAAAAATCTCCCAGTGGACATCTTGCAGAACTTAACTATGTTGCTGTTGCTTTTAATCTGTCGCTGTGGCTTTTAATGTAGAATAGCTCAATGCCTCTGCTATGTCTCCCTTCAGGATCATAATAGTATTAAAACATGAATGAAAATGACCAGTTGTTGAGTTTTAAAAAAAAAAAAAGAAAAAAGAAAAAACACTACCACAACAAAGTAACTAAGGGCGACCTCTAATATCAAATTTGATATATTCAAAAAAAAAAAAAAAATCAAGACAGCAGAGACAGCAAAATGAATTCCAAAACTTCACAATGAAGAGCATGCCAGATAGAGTACAGGACACAGAGCCATGGAGGTGAAACAAGGTCAAGGAGTAAAAACAGACAAACTGACAAAGAATGAGGGAATGCAGAGACCATGTACACTTAAAGTAATTAACATGTGGGGTAATCAACATAGGCGAAGCACATCAGGGCAACAGGTGAGCAGGTGATCACACAGGATGGAAACTTGACAGGAAATAGGGATCTAGATGACAAGTGCCAAGTGTTAACAGAATAAAACAAGAAGTAAAAAAAGTGGACCCTATGAAAAACAAACAAGACCTGAAGGGTGAAGCAATATGGAAGGTGAACAGGAAGAATGGCAAGGACCACAGGAATATGAAGAAAAACATGGATTTCTGTGAGTATCTAGTGAGGTTCTTATCAGTACACAGTACCTGTTCATACTGACTCAAGAAGCAGACGAAGAGCCCATTTGTTGAGATAACCCTTCCTGTTCAGCATGAAGGACATGCCTATACACAGGATGTACCCAAACTCTTCCAGTTCTCCCCAGCACCACCTGCCCCCCCCCCCCCCCAACACAAAGGAATGTTAGAGTATGTATGTCTGTCTGTATGACTGTATGTTATTTCTATGACCAAAAAATACAAATAATAGTTCACTGTATTTTCCAAACATCATCTAACAGAACCACATTCCTACCCTCAGCAGCTTCAGAATGACATGAGTATAAAGGATAGTATGGATTTCTGTGAGTATGTAGTGAGTAACCAAGTACTGAAGGCATAAGACTTCAGGTGGTCAAGCTGGAGGCCAGGGATGAAGGCATAAGCTCTCAGGGGTTGAGTTGGAGCCCAGCACCAATGACAGAACCTCTCTGGAATAATAATGTGTGCTTATTTGTATTGGTTTAGAACAAACTGACTCCAAAATGTTTTTTACAGTAATATTAATTAACAATACGGTGTGCTGTAAATAAATATTAGGCAAATCATTTGTATAGTCAAGCTCTGTGTGTGCACAGAAAACAACAGGGTCTGCAGTGATCTTCATCGAAAACAAGGACTTTAAGCAGATGGTAGATACACTGGAACCACACTAAACAATTCCAATAACACACGGATGCTATGCAACATAATCCATCAGATAACTCAGAACAACAATGAAAACTAATAGTTTCACTAGTTGCAGAGGAAGCTTTGATCAAGTCAACTGGACATTTTTATTTACTACACTAAATACTTTGGATTTCACACTACACAGAGGGACAAGACAAGAATGCCCACTCTCCCCTTCCTTTTAGCTATATACATAGTAATTTCAAACCACTCAATTAACTTGTCAAAATCAACACTATTGCAATCCTCCAAAATGAATTGGACTCCAGCAGCCCAACCACCACTCATCTCTTTCCTCACAGACACCATTTAATCCATTCAATTTGTCAAAATCACCAACGATCTCCTTGTGGCAGCAGATTCTGGACTGTTAACTATTCTGGTTCCTCTTGATCTGAGTGCAACCTTTGATACAATTTTCCATAATATTCTCATTGACAGGCTGATCTTTATTTGAATCACAAACACAACCCTTCAATGGTTTAAATCATATCTGTCTAGCTGCACCCAGTTCTTTAAACTCCAATCTTTTAAATCCTACCCTTTTCCAGTTACCTACAGAATACCCCAGGGTTCTGTCGTGGCCAATAGAAGGGGGTTCTATTCCTCATCTACTTACTTCCTCTTGGCCATATTTTTCATAAATTTAACATTAATTTTCATTGCTTTGCGGATGACACCCAGCTCTACCTCTCCACCAAACCCAATTCCTCCCTCCCACCCACCTCCCTTTGTGACTGTCTACATGAAATCGAATATTGGTGATCTTGGTTTCCATAAACTTCAATTAGTCTAGAATGCCGCTGCCCGCATCATCTCCAGAATCTTGTCCACTAATCACATTACTCCTATTCTTTAACATCTCGATTGGCTCCTGATCCTCTGCCCTATTGACTTTAAAATTCTTCTCCTTTATTTTAAGGCCACTCACATACTTGATCCTTCATATATCTCTGAGCTTCTTCATATTTATACACCCTATTGCACATTCAGATCTTCTTCAATTCACCTCACTGTTCCCCTGTTAGTCCACCTTTGGATACTGATACTTGTGATTTTTTTGTACATTGGGTCCAATAGTCACCTAGATCTCTTTAAAGAGGCAAGAAGGAACAATGTCTGTGGATCTGGATGAGGGTTTGAGTTGAGAGACCATTTTAGTGAGAGATGAAGGTGATACAGGCTCAAACTGGTTTAAGACAGTTGAGCAAGTGATTACTATGGAAGGGTCAAAAGAGGGGGTGAGATATAGTGAGATATAGATATAAGAGTGTCAACCTTGTCTATGAAAATAGCAGAGAAATTTTTCACAGACAGATGAAGCTTCCAGATAGAGGGATCGGGACGGGTTTAAAAGTGAATCAGTAGTTTCAAAAAGAACACGTAGTCTATAAAGGTTATAACAAATAATATCAGAAAAATACCTTAATTTAATCAGCCTTGACAATTCTCTGATACCTTTTCCAGCTCTTCCCTAGGATGTTTATTAGACACGAAGCCTGTCTTACTTCAACCTGTGCTCAGCTCTCCTGTACTCTAGCCTGGTGGCACATGCAGAGTCATTGAGACATGGTTCAAATATGGGTCTGGGGTGCATAACTTTTTGAGGAGCAATAGTGTCAAGAGTGCTGGCACAGGTGGAGAGAAAGGATGAGCTTAATTATTCCGTATAAAAGCAAAAGACCTTGTGTCATTCTGAGTTGTATTAACAAAAACAGAAGAAAACTGAGCAGTTGTGGGGGATGTTTAATGAGGAGGATATTAACAGCAGTTGCATGCAGGAGCGCATGGTTTAAAACTATGACAGGGCAGGGTAAAATCAAATAAAACAGGCATATGATCAGACAACACCGCATCACATACCTGGATATTAAAAATGGGTAAAACATATGATAAAACTAGGTCTAATGTGTGTCCATGCTCTTGTGTGGGCCGAGTAACATGTTGTAAAAAGTTAAAAGCATCATCTTCTTCATCTTAATCTTCAACCACGTACCCGAGGTGGAGTCGCGGGGGCAGCAGCCTAAGCAGGGAAGCCCAGACTTCCCTCACCCCAGCTACTTTGTCCAGCTCTTTCCAGGGGATCCCGAGATGTTCCCAGACCAGCCGAGAGACATAGTCCCTCCAGTGCGTCCTGGGTCTGCCCCAGGGTCTCCTACCGGTGGGATGTGCCCTGAACACCTCACCAAGGAGATGTCCGGGAGGCTTTTTTTTTTTTTTTTTTTTGCGGTTGAACGGGGCGGGTGTGTTTGGGGGGGTGTTTATTTTTTTTTTAATGTTGTGGAGGTGTT
>JAQMCX010017215.1:0-19379 GCA_029814765.1 Acanthurus leucopareius | reverse complement strand
ACTGGCACATGTAAACACCAGATCGGAATAGATCACGTCACATGTAAACAGTTGACCTGAACTCTTCAATCGGAATGTTTTCAATCAGAATGAAAAAAAGTCTGCATGTAAACCTGGCTACTGTTGTTATACTGAGTGACTGACATACAACCCACTTGAAAAATACTCTCAAACAAACAGATGCAGGTAAGCTACATGTGCCACATGCTGTGAAACCCCTTGGGTTTTATAGTACAGCCCATGGAATAACTGGCTTTACTCTGTGAATGGTGCAGAAATGGAAGTCTCTCCTCTTCAGGACCATGGACATGACTATCTTGCTGGATAGAAAAATAGAAGCTTGTTTGATCACTACCCACAAAGAGTCTGCAGCAGTGTTCTGTGTGGACCTCAAGTCATTGGTGCTTGTATGGACAACGATGTAGTTACGCAAGTAAAGCTCAGGCACTGTCAGTGGGTCCAGTGCTTTCTAAGACACGATTTCAAAAAACTTTTGTTGCTGTTGTGCACAAATGGAACGCTGCACAGTAAACAGCCTGTAGCAGGTGCAAGCTGTAACTTTTCTTGAGTAAGTGTTCCAAGTTAAGTGGCCTGATCATCATTAGATACCTGAGTCAAACACACTTCTGTGGCCACTGGTATATTTGCATTTGCAATCCAGTAATTATGTATGATAGTCATGAGTCTCTTTCTACAGGCCCAAGGCATCCTGGTCACTGTTCCAGCTTACTGCCCAAATACTACAGGAATGAACAAAAATAGTGTAAAAAAAAATCCAAAATGTGTTGTATTCATTACTCTTTTACTTTTCCTTTTTTCTCCCCAGAAAATCAGATGCCAGTCAGCGCCTTTGCTGGTAAGAAACCAACAAAGCATTCATCTTTTTTCTTGTTTTTTTTTTTTTTTTACCCAAGACTTCCTGGCTCTGTTCTGTTGGAAGCAAAGGGGTGCATGCTGGCACAGGATAACTGCACTGACTCATTATATTTTGGTTCTGCTTGGTAGCAAGGCTTCGGCCAATCTGAGAGTGTCCTCTCTTAAACTTAAGCTCTAACTTGTGGTACAGTGTGTGTGGTGTTGTTGGTGGCCAGAGAAAAAACAGTTTATACATTTGTGGCCACCCTTAAAGTACATTTTTCCTTGCAACTGAATCTTTGTGGTTTGAAGTTTTAATTTCAGTCCTATGTTCCTACATTTGACATTGACGGAGGAGAGAAAAAGAGAAGGGATCAAGCAAGAGTCTGAGATAAGAGTTATACTAGACTGGCTACAAGTTGCTGACAAGAACTTATGAGGCTAAAATTATATGAGGCAAAGAGAAGGATAAGGATGTTGAGGGAAATTATAAATGAGAGAGTGACCAGGCAACTGGCTGAGATAGGGGCAATGTCAGTATCAGACTGGCTATTTGTCATGGGTGACATCGCAACAGTCAAAGAAATAAAGTAGGGCATGGATGAAGAAACCTAAAAGGAGAAAAAAAGAATGACCAGGTGAAAAACAAAAACAATTTTGAACTTGCTTTCTATCACTGAAGGTAGCTTTGCAAAATCAAAGTCTGCAGACAGAGAGAAGTGGATTTTTTTTGCTTTCAGACTGGGAAGCAATATTAGCTTGCTTGCTAAGCTACACGTTTTGCATTGTTGTCCTGACTAAATATTTAACTCTGTTGGTAAAGTTGTTAACTTGCCTGTTTTTGATAATAAGCCAAGTCACCCCATTTCGACAGAGTTTTAGCTGGTGAATGGCAGAGTTGGACTGCATAAGTTTTTTAGAGCATAACATTTTCGATAAATATCACACAGCCTACACTAAGTAACTATGTAAGTAAGTAGGTCAAATTAAAATTTTCTTCCCATAGTGGCTGGTGGATTCTAAATTCGGCCAGCCACTTATATGTTTTACCAGCCGCCATTTTGCGATTGCATTTTTGTGTAACATTTGTCTTGATTTGTAAATTAAAATAAATAAATAAATACAACCATAAAATCATATGAAAAATGTTTATTTAATATTCTTACTTATGATTATCCATTTTTTCTCAGTCTCCGTATCAGAAAATATATTAATTATTTGACCTGGGTTTAACTTAACTCAATTTATGTGCGAACATGCCCACCTGTACCCAAGCAGCAGTGCACTACTATAGACTGTTTTCAAGTCATAACTTAACAAAGTACAAACAAAATAGAAAGTGTGTTGCCGATGGAGCAAAATGTTGACTGGCTCTTCTCTTTGAGAACCAGCCAGTGTTATGCAGCTTGCCACTGTCAGCTCTTTTCCACATCTCATTAGCAAACAGCCATTTTCACTTTGGACTACAGACATCTGCCACTACCTTTACACCAACAATGTAATGCCACAATGTTCACTGCCACTGCTGACACACTCACCAGCTTTCTTCTTCTATCTGTTTAATGGCGACACTATGGAACCCGGTCACTTTCCTCTACTGATAATGACATTTGCAGCTAACTAGGGGTAATAAAGGTGTATTTCTGCCCCCAACAGGTCAGTTGTATAACTAAATTAAATGCTCTTGAATTGCTAACCCAACACTGTGGCTTGTAGGTTGATCAAATTCACACACCCTTTCATAAATTTACCCAATTTTTGTGAATGGTGGGTGCTAGTTTCCCTCCCTCAAGCAGGAGGAGCCAGATCACTTAAAAATTTATGACGTTAGTGATAGAGAGGCTTTGCTACAGAGTGGTATATGGAGTGTTGCATTGGTAACAAGTTAGGTGAAGGATTAATTTCAAACAGAGATTAAACCTAAGCCGAGCTATGTGTGCGTTAAACAGTTTTAATGTACACCTGTTAGACCATCAGAAAAGAGTTTTCACAAAGACCATGACAAAATGACTATAAGAACATCCGTAAAGAAGAGTGATTTAAAGGTAAAATCTCAATACTATTTTAATCTATATCAGGACTCATGGACCTAATGTATGATAATATTACTCAATTAAATGTCACTGTTTAATGTTTTTACTCAGATTTTGTCGAGTTACAGAAACAGTTGGTTAAGAAAAACCTTAAACCTAGGAACCATACAGCTGATCAAGAAGTCAGCAAAGATGAGGCAGTCTTACCTGGTAACTGCATGTTTTTGTTTCAGTGGCTATTGCTCACAATACTGTGGTCAATGCATTTGTGTTCCAAGGCATCTCAAAGGACAAGCTGCCAGGGCAACGGTGGTGGCAGGCACTAACTGTTCCCTTCTCTGTGGTTTATTTTAGTTGGCCAACATGAAAGAGTGTAGCATGGGTCTGCGGGTCTGCATGCTCAATCTGTGTCCCTGAGTTAGCTTTCAGGGCCGTTTTTGCCTCCGACTAGGCCCCTCTGCCTCGGGGCCTTGGTGCATTGCAATGCCTGCATCGTTGGTAGTTACGCCATTGGTCTGAAGCATATTATGTCAGGGAGGGACTTTTCTTTTGTTTTGAGGAGATCAATGTAAGTTCACATTGTGAGCATATTTTTTGGAGCAAACAATTGAAGCACAATATTTTTTAGTATGACTTAATGTTGTCAAAGTGTACACCCCCATTCCAATAAAAGTTGGGTTACTGTAAAATGTAAATTAAAAGAAAATAAACTGAATTAACTAACAGATGTTTTGACAACAGATGTTTTGCTGTCTGATGGTCCTGTGCAAAAAAAGTCCTCCTGTGTTCTTAACAAGATTACACTGTGTGTGAAATAATTCACCACATACCTCAAGTAAGGTGCCACCCAGAATTAAAATTACAGCTTTACAAACAACTTGGGATATGGAACAGCACTTCATCCCGTCTCTTTCCTCCCTGTCATGGGCTTCTCTGGTGTTACAGAACAAATAACAGAGCTAAAGTAGTTTACTGGTTTATATTATTTGTTGTAGCCATTAGATACAATATTCATACTGCCTTTAAAAAATTGTGCTTTTTTTTACCCCTGTATTTGATATGGTGGATCTCTTTATAAAAGTACAACAATGCCCATTAGCCTTAATAATTGTTGCTATGGAGAAGAGACATGTCAGCTTTGGTGAATTTAAAATGGATTGTGAATTACTTTTAGGGCTGTAACTAATGATTATTTTCTTATTGATTAATCAAACAATTATTTTTCAATTGATCAATTAATTCTACACTTATTATATTAATACTCATTTAATCTAAAAAAGAATTGACTCAAAATAAATCTTAAAAACTTGTTATTTATTTAAAATATTTTATATTATTACAAAGTTAATAAATACAAGAAGGAAGGAGGAACTGATAAAAATGGTACTACACCTGGACCATTTCTTACGTCCTTGCGACGCATTGACACACTATCAATTATGTTGATTACGCTGACGCGTCGCTATAGCCCTAATAAATATACAGTATTGATGCGACAGAAAAGCAGCTGCCTCTGAAGCATAGGTAGGCAAATACTGTCCAGAAAGCAAAACAAAACAAACAAACAAACAAAAACATGCCACCTCAGAAGAGAACAAAACTTAAAGGAAAAGGCATTTATTTTAGTGATTAAAAAACTATATATCACACACTTGTCCTCTTCTGTAACAAGGTGTGACTATTGATTATTCCGTCTCTTGAAAGAAACTTACACTCCAGTTAAACTTGTGTTCAATTCATCCACTATTGAAAGAACCGAAAACTGAACTGAATTATACTGCTTAATGTTTTATCAGGTTTCTACAAAGTGTTGCTGTATATTTACCTTTTACATGCTGTTACCAGCTTATAGGAATTTTAAGCATTGTGACTATGCTCACCAGAAGACTCATTAAGGGTCTTAGTTAACTTCCTTTCTTTCATGTAACGTATCCAGCAAGCTAGCTAGCCAACAATAGCTGTTACGTTTCATATAGACATTTATTTTATAGGCTAAAATGATGAGAATTTATTTTGTGGCTTAAGTTGCTATGGTACAGTTTAGGGTATAGTATAGTATAGTGTATCAAATTAACAATTATTAAGTAATAGCAAATAATTGTACTCTAATATTAAAATTTAATGCTACTTGTACTTCGAGTACTACACCAACCTGGTACTTTTTTACTTTTAGTCAACTTTTTTTTTTTAATGATAATTTTTAACTTTACTTGAGTTATATTTTAGCTAGAACTTTTACTCTTACTTGAGTATTGATTTTCAGTTCACTACTTACCATAGTCAAATCTGTAATGTGGGTGTCTCCCTACCCATTTATATTCAACCCTTGTTCTTCTGCCTCTGTCTTCTCTATGTTGGCAAATGGAGGCGCACATGCTATTCTCTCGACCCCCAACTTCCTCTCCACAGTAAGTGTTTGCAGTATTATGAGAACTGCACAAACACTCATCAGTAAATCAGTATCTAGAGGAGGAACTGTCCCAGTCCCTTTTGTGCTGGGTCTGGGTTAATAGGATGATTGGGTGATGAGCTGCCGTTCAGGATTTAACACACAGTTGCAAAGTTGACACAAGAGAGATACTCAGGAATTTGTCTCCTTTCACATCCAGCCAAGCTGAGGGGAATTGATGGTGAGGAAACACTCAGCTGTCCCATTTCCCATGCTCCCTCACTGCATCCATGGCTATGAGAAAGGCTGTAGTCTCCTAATTTGACTTACATGGTCTTGGTTTGGACCTAGCAGTCCCTGTTTTTGTTGACCTTTAACTCCCTAACTATTGGAGAGCAGTTTACAGATTCCCTTTGATGTATGGCTGTTTATTGAAACAACTGAGTAAGTCAATGTAGACTTTTAAACAGCATAAACACGATGTCCTAGAAAGCTAACACTGATATTTCCTCCTGGCTTGAGATGCAGCTGCTTCAAGGAGCAATTTTAAATTTGGATTTTAGTATCAAATGATTGATCACTTTAATATTGTAAGATACGTGTGCATTCCTTTCAGTGGAGCTCCATAGTCATCATGTGTACATTGTCAGCATGTAATTAAGCCATGAAATAATCAAAGTTCAAGAGCGACGATGTCAAGAAGAGTTTGACAGAAAAATACTATTAATGAAATGAAATCAAAGTAAGATTTGCCAAAGATGTTTTAATTTAATCATTTCATAGCTGTTGAGACATATCACTTGAGACCACAGGAATGTATGCACTAACATAGCTTAACACTGAAGTTATCATAGCTTTTTAGCTTTAATTTTTGTCATTTGAGAGAATTTAAATGAAAGCATTGGAAGATTGATTGTCAGTTTTTTAATCCACTTTTTATTGTGGAAGAATGTTCAATCCAAATTAAAGCACTGCTTAAAAGTCAGTCCTGATTTGTGAATATTTTATTTTAGTTAAGTAAGAAAGAAAAAACTTTGATCTTCCTGTGTCATCTACTTTCAAACAACAATAGATAGGGGCCAGACAAGTAGAATTTCAATTAAAAAAATGTGTTTAAGCACAAAAGTTCTTCACACAATTCTCACCACTGCTTGTGACTGGGATATCATCTCAAGCCAGGAGGAAATATCACTGTTATAATAAGATATATCTTATTATTTTAAGTGAGTTTTACCTGAAGTTAGATATTGTGCACTGGAATTGCAACTCCTTCTTCACATTTTCTAGTTTTAACCCATAAGAAGGCAGAAAAAAAATAATGGGAGATGGTAACAGGATCTGCTCCTGTGACTCCTTCCTCATTAGCTTGCTACTGATACAAATTTTAAGGGGGTGAAAGTGTATATGCCTTTGGAAGAGTCAAATAGGGGGCTGTGTCAATGCATGACAAAACATATTTTTCATCTGATATGACAACTGTAGGTACAGCCAAGTGTGGAAATGTCACATACATGTTTATGGCCCAAGAACTCTAAGTCCAGCTCAGTGTGCTTTACAAAATTGCATGTTTGACCATAAAAGTCAAAAGTCAGCAAAGTCAAAAAGATACAATACTGCCATTTTTTTATTTTTTTAAAAACACTAAAATGTATGTGGCATCAGACTGATAGTGACACACAAAAAACAAAATGTGTACTTTTAGTGGAAAGAATTCCACCACATTAAGTATCCACATATTTGTTTATCACTCAGGGTGGCTTTAAGCATCTCCTGAAACTACTTTTACAGTTTCCTTCAAATTGGTTACATGGAGGTTCTGTTGTTATAACTACAAAATTGGGGGGGGGGGCATCCACTGATCAACACCAGAAGTAACATGCACAGAATTAAGTTTAGTGATTGATGTGTAAACAAACAGTGGCCCTCATTCCAAAAAGAATATCCAAAGCATACTTCACTGTCCCAATATTACAAAAAAAATTATCACAAAACAAAGTAAATGATGATATTCCAAATGAGAAGCATGACCGGTTTACAATGTTAAAAAATGGTCCCTAACCAAAACCACAGGCTCATGGGCAACATTTACAATTGAATTTAACGTTATGGTGACCTGTCAACTAGGAAATACAGAGTGCTGTTCTGCAGGCCAGAAGCAATGCATTATACAGCTAGAAATCTTGCAAATGTGCTTTTTCAGCACTCACCTTGTCTCACTCTGTGAGTGTGTGCATACGCTTGTGTTTGTGTGTGGATGGGGGGTGGGGTTTGGTAGAATCGTTGATTAGTTCCCAGTGACTATTCACTAGTGTTTAGGGTTGAATGCCTATCCTGACCGAAAACCCAGTGGGCTGAATTTCCATGATTCAGTTCCAAAAACTTTGGGAGAAAGTATTAGCCACTTTATGAAGTGCCATATTGATTGGAACAAAAAGGTTTTGAATATCTTATATTTACTTATAACTTAAGTCGCCTTTGAACCATGCAGATCACGGTTTGCGTTAATTGAATATTCTCCAGCATTGACAGAATTTTTTAACAACAGAAAACTCTGATATGGAACTTTGTCAATAGACATACTAATACCACCTATAGTAGACCCTCTATCAAGTTGGACATACACTGAGGAGAGACAGGTAAAGAAAATGATGTCAATATTGGTTGAGAACAGGTTCTGTTGTTAATAACACTGAATAACTAATGTGCTGACAGATTCTCTGTTCATGTGTTTTTAGTTGAACCAAACAAGAGAATATTTTGTCTCCTTATGTGGAGTGAGCACTGCTTTTGCATTTGCTCCTGATTTTCTTTGCCACCTTTTTGGAAGACGGAAACAATGGAAGTAATTGATCAACCATCTTAAATAATGCATATTCTTTTTAAATATCAAGACATTTTTATTTATTTTACATAATGTACATCATTCAACATCACTGTCTTGGCCTCCATCTCATAAGCAAACACAGAATTAAATACAGACCTGTCTGAATCCATGGTCAAATTAAAATGAATCATAACTCATATAATACATGACAATGTACAGAACATGAGTAGCACAGGCTGAGACTGAGAGTAGCTTAGAGACTGTTACCTTGTACGTAGGCTCCTCCAGCACGTTATTGACATCAAGTTTGTATTAGTGTAAGGCGGGGCTTTTGGGCCAGACTGGGTTTCTTTGATCTGTCTATAACCCAAATTCTTTCAGCAAATAGAGGGGAAGAGACAGGGTTTAGAAAGGCTTTTAGACAAGCAAAATAAGAAGGGGACAGTCAAACAAGGAATTCCTTAGACAGGAGACTAAAAAAAGTGAGAGGGAGTGCAATGACTGACTTTCTTTTTTAGAGCCTGTGGTTTCCCTGCCTTGTTTTTAGGTTTGTCTGGCCCTTCAGGCACTGCTAAAGATTTATGTGCGCGTGTGTGTGAGAGGGGGAATGATAGAGGGAGCGAGAGTCACGCAGAGCAAGAGAGAGAGCAAATAACTGGGTTTGGGACACACAAGTGAACAAACATAACATAAGACCTTTATAAGTAGGATCCTGTCAACTGAATCAACTATAAGATTATGTTAATGACCTCTGGTCCAGTGGCTCTCAGCTTCACTGTTCAGCTGCCCCTGAAAGTGTCTTTCAGCACATGAAGGAGCATACACACAGCCTGACCTATTTAGAGAGCGCGAACAAGAATCTTAACCCATCCCATACAGCCAATATGTATTCTACTGTATGTTGTTTGCACTTTGGAATGATTGTGTTTGGGGTGCCTGTTACAGAGTAGGCAACCTTTTACTATCCCTCATACTTATTCTTACTTTCATTTTAGGCATAATGTTCAAATTATGATCATTGTTTTCATCAAAAATGGCCCATAGAAATAGTCCCCAAAATAGCCCATGCTATGCCCAGCCTAGGGGTGCACAGGCACAACAGAAAAAGAGCCCCATCTACCCCAAGTCCCAAGTAGCCACAGAGCCAGAACAAAAGCTTTCCAAGTGAATACTGTATTTATTTACAAAAAGAAAATGAATGAAAGAAGGTTCGAGGAATAATGACTTCAGGGTGGACCAAGGCCAAACAACAAACAAAACAATTTTAACTGGGAGGATATAACTAACCTAACAAAACAAAGGAACCAAAAGACATAAGCCTTACCTCCCCAACTAAGCAAAAACAGGAGAAAAATAGGTTAACAAACCTGGCAGTCCACCTCTACTAAAAACATAACTAAATGAAATGGCAGAACAAAGTGTGGCCGGTTGTGAGAAGAGGGAGATGAGGAACGCCTGCTGCTCAGTGCCGGCTGCCATCTTGGCCCTTTATATAGCAGGTAACCTCCGGAAACAGCCAGTCACCAGCTAGGACCAAAACCAATCGACCAATCTTCTCTCGGTAATGACACACACTAATCTACATAAACAAGACAAAGGAAACACAGACAAGGAAACACAGAACACAAAAAAACTAACAGAAATTACGACTACAGTCGTAACAGCCCACTTTTAAAAAAATTCTAGCTTCCTCATACTTTCACCTAGAAAGGCCATTAAGGGAGGAAATACTAATTGAGACTTCAGATTTATTCCCTGCAAATATCAGCTCTGTACCTTTAACAGTTTTGAGATATGGCTCTTGAAAAACTGGAAGTTTTTAAGCTGTTTTCAATGAGTGTATATTGGATCTGCGAGAGCCAGTGATGTCATGCTATAGCTGACAACTTTGACAGAAATCTACTCTTTAACTCTTTAACTGCCAACTTCCTCCGAAATACAAGCATTGGCAATGTTAAGAAAATACTATAAAATACTATCCCAACATAACGATGACAGTGGTTACATTGTTATTTATTATTCACTGTTGTGTACTGTGTGTGTGATTGTGTATCATTTGTGTACTGTGTGTGTGTGGGTGTGTGTGCGTGTGTGTGTGCATGAATGTTTGTCCTTGGTTGTGGTTCGTATTTGATGGAGGGGGCTGCACAAACTCCCCCTGCCCCCAAGGAGCAAGCAGGCCTAGATCCAAGCCACCAGACAATCCAATAACCCCCAAGAGCCAAACAAACCCACAACCGCATGCCCCAGAGAAGACCACGTACCCAACCCTAAGGAAGAACCAGCAGGAGAATGCACGGGAAGCAGCCCCCGACTGGGGGAGACGAGAACCCCCTGACCCACCAAAAGCAACCAACTCCAGTGCAGGCTGAGCCCTAAGCCCACAGGACCCCATCGTCCAGATGACCCACCCAGACCCCTGAAGGGGAACCCACCACAGAGCCCCCCCTTAACACCCCCTGCTGTCAGTGGGGCAGGCCAAAACCCACCACGACGACCTAATGCCCCCATATCAAGCCATTTTCCCTGTTGGGGAGACCCAGATATCACTGTCATAAGGCTTGTGATATTTTGTCAGAAAGCATAAAGGAGCAAGAACCTTGTTAGAGACATTACAGTTTATTCTACAAAGGGTCAGATTTTGACAGTTTAAAAAGTTGTCAGCTCCCACAACTTAGCACGCCTCTGAAATTAAAAACTAAAAACCAAAAAATTAAAAAGACACAAATGGAATCATAATAGCACTGTTAGGCCTGATTCCCTGCTCTGACATGCATGCTAATCACAAAGCCAGATTCTGCTCATGTGTCCAAATGAGAGGATCTGATTGTACATTCTTAACCCTCACAACACTGTTTGGATTGAAAATTCATCTGTCCCTCTTAGCAAAAATTAAGTTTGAGGAGGCAAGGTAAATTGTTAGGTGGCCACTTGTGGGGAGTTGAATTGGTAGAGAAAAGTGTAAGGGTTCTTTGCACTAAGAGTGACGCTCTTTTAGGTTCAGAATAAGCCTTGGCCTCTGCTCTGCTTGTTATGCAAATGAAGGGGTGGATGCATAATGATTTCTTCCTGTCGTGGTTGCCCAGGAGATATGAAGATATGTCTTTTTTTTCACGTGTGGACAAAACAAGAGATTGTTGCTATTCTAATTCTCTTTAGATTGAATCTCCTGTGAATGTCTTGTGACTTCTATTTAAAAAATGCAGCATTTCTGTTTTGTAGGCTACTGGTAAAGAAATTTCAATGCTTAGTAAAAATGCATCTACATTACTGAAATCAACTGACTTGTGATTATGTACACTGGGATTGGACAATAAAAATGTTTAAAATTTTTAACCAGCCACTTGATCAAAACTTTAAAGTGTGAAATGCAACTTTCTTTATCTGAAATTTTCTCAGTCTTTCAAGCGCTTACAGTGTCACGAAAAGGTTAGGCTGGTAAGTGTACTACTAAAAAATTAATTTATTACAGTATTTGCTTTCTCATAGTCCTTGTTTCCACATTTCTTATCACTTCTTCTCAGTTCTGCATATATTATTATCTGAACTGGCTTCTTAATGCCACTTACAAATTAGTCAGCTGTTTGTGCAACCATGAAAAAAGTTGTTTATGAGGACAACATCAGAACCATTGGAACTGTTAAATAAATTGGACATGAAAATGACAAGGTCTACAACCAGGCTACTGAGAACCTACCCCTACTAAGTGCTAGCGGCCAGATAGCTGTAGTCCCCTGTTTATGAATTTATGATCATTTTGGAGGATTGTGTTTGTTGTTTTGTTGAACTATATTACTTTTTAAAGAGAGTACTCTTTAAAAATGCTTGAACCACTTTCAGCAACAGCATCACAAACTGCAGACTCTAGAATGTGTTGATATGGTTAAATCAGCACATCTTTCCATGTTGTGCTTTCCTGAACATTCTAACTATCATTAGGGTAGGATATTTTGCAAGATGATTGTATTAGCTGCAAGATGTATCTAATGCACATTCGTTACATTGCAACTCAAGACTTTTTGCCAAGTCCTGGTTCTTCCTTGTAGTTCATTTGTCTGTAAAAGTAAAATAATATATTAAAAAAATGTCTGTTGAGTTCGTGGGTGTTTGTCAGCAGATCTCATAATGAATGGAAAGTGGGAAACAATTGTGTTAGCCCAGGTCTTAGTGCCTCTCTTCTTTCATTAAAGGACTCATCTAAAGAGTCCACGGCCTTTGTTTTTTCTGCTTTTGACTAGGAGCAAAGAACGAGGTTCAAATGTTTTCCCCATGCTCTACAGTCCAGTAAGGGCTTGTTTTTTTACTAGAAACCAGTCTGTAGCACTAAAAGCTCCCAGTATTTTCTGCACACCATCCCCCACCCTTCGGCTCTAGGAGCCTGTACTAATTAAATATTTTTATCACGGAGCCCCCTTTTTTTAATTGATGATGTGACGATCCTCAAGCTTAGCATGTTACAGTGCATTGTCATGTATATGCGAAGGCGTCCATCTTGTCCACCATTGGGAAAGGTTATAGAAAAACGTCCTTCTTTCCATTAACAGATGTTGTAGTGCCATAAAAGACAGAGTATAATAGGTTATTGTGGACAATACAGCTGGCAGACTGCAGCAGTGGCTGCAGCAGCATTACCACAGTAAAGCTGAAGCTATGATGTCATATGTCAACTGTATCCTGAGCGCTGTACATGGGCTTCACCTGTCACCTCTGATCACATTGTTCAGGAGTAGGCCTGGGATCCTTTGCAAAGTGGTTAAACTGCAAGGCCTCTGATATAAATCATGTGCAGAAGTGTGTACAGGGTGGAGTATGTCACCAAAGACCAGTACTGCAATGGGTTAACAGTGGTGTTCAATGATAACGCCCACGCCAAACATAAGGAGCAAATGTCAACCTAAATTCCAGTTGCCCCAAAATGTCTGGTTGTTTGAGACCCAGCTATGAGTCATAACATCTGCACAGAAATATTTTAAATGTCATACATGCCCTGGGAAGTATAATGAAATAATGCAAAAAAACTAAAGTTGCAGTGTATTTGCACTAAGTATGTTTGCTTTTTTAGTGTTAACCTAAGCCTAAAAGAAATCTTAATTATTGTAATTCATAATTTGGGTTACTTAATTGACTTGGGTACCAGACAAGCAATGTTTAGAATATCCTTCATTTCAGATGAAGCTATAGCTATTTTGTCTGCTCTTGTATTTCCTTTAATCCCTGCATGAGCAGGTGCCTAACAAAATTCTACATCTATTTGAAGTTTACACAATTTAATAAGCTCTGAAGGATTTCCGATAATAAATCTTCTCTGTCATATTTCACATTTAATATATTACACAGGGCTGCTAACGAATCAACAAAATATAAAACTATATCTTGTTTTACTTCTTATACCCAATGTAGACCTAAAATAATCCCCTTCATTTCTGCTGTATAAACTGACAGCTGATCAGATAATCTTCTTTCTATACTTAGGTTCATCATTGGGATAAATATTCCCAAACCTACTCTTTCTTCTTCCTATGATCCATCTGTGTAGATATTTAAATACCTATAATATTTGTTTCATATATATTGGCTTGCCAGGATTTCTTTCTCACTCTCTCCCTGTTCTTTTTAAGTTCTATTATATTTAATGCGACTTGAGCTCCTGGACACAACCATATGGGAACATTACTAATAGGATTAGATGGGTTAAAAGGATATTTTCTAAACTATATTCTTTTGATTTATCTCTGGCTACCCAGCCAAATCCAGTAACTTGAAATTTATTATCCCAACATTCCTAGATTATACTTTTTGCAAGGTTTTCATTGCTACATCCATGTGATCTATTCCAGTATGTAAGCATAATTTTATCGTTACTTAGATCTGTGGGCACTTCTCCCAGCTCAACTTGGATTGCCTTAGTTGGCGTTGATCTCATTGCACCCATAGTGCTTTATTGAAAAGTCTATCTATTTTTTCATTAAATAAATTTTAGCTGCTGCTCCATATGCAAAACATCCATAGGCTATTGTTGATCTCATCAGAGCTCTTTGTATATACATCAGCGACTGTTTGTGTGCTCCTCAATCTTTTCCACTTACTGCTTTCATTAAATTAATAACTCTGTTACATTTTGGTACTGCTTTTTCCACATTTTTCATATGTGTTTTTGATCTGACCAAATACCAAGGTATTTGAAATATTCTGCTCCCTCATATTGCTATTATATAACTTCAAGCTTTGTTTCTTAATATTTCTCTTCCTAGTTATTTTCATATAACAAGACTTACTTGGAGAGAGCTTAAAGCCTTAATTATATGACCATTTTCTACTTTACCCATTGCTTCTTTGATTTTTCTTATTACATTTGTGGTATCTCACCCTCTTGCCTATGTGGCCCCATTATCTGCATACAGAGCTGTTCCTTTTCTTCTATCTAGATTCATAGAAATATCATTAATCATTATATTAAATAAAATTATACTAATGACACTTCCTTGAGGAATTCCATTATCAATTTTAAATTCAACAGATATTTCTGATCCTTTGTTGACTCTGAATCTTCTTTCTGATAGAAAGTCTGAGACCCAGTCAGAAAACCTACCTCTAATTCCCATCTTATTCAATTTAGTTAATAGTCCTTCCCTCCACATAGAATCATATGCCTTTTCAATTTCAAAAAACACTACAGTCATTAATTCTCTAATTTTTAAAGTTTAAAGTTGGCATCCATTGTTGAAGGTGTAAGCACTGAGTAATTAGCAGCAGCCTCTTATTTGCTTTGGCCATTCCTTCACCATAACACCCACTCATCTTCTCAAAGAAGGAGCAGCACACAGCCTGCTGTTTTTAAGTTGTCTGTGCCACTTTGTTACTGTGGGAATAAGAAGTATACAATAAAAGTCTTTCTCCTCTCTGACTTCAAGCCCTTCATCTATATGTGGGGAAGTTTGTACTCCAAATACTAATTATAACAAGTTGAATGCTGTAGCAAATCCCAAGGAACAAGGCTAAGCTCTGAGGTGAATTTACTATTACTTTCACGGTCTATATTGCCCATAATGGCAACTCACCCAAAATTACTTTCCCATTCGCATTTGTTAATTATCACAAATGGATAAACAACAATAAACAGCTACAAAGAATTGATTAATTGTGAAATTATTCTGTTGTGGTAATTAAGTACCCTCACAATTGGAGCAGTTAGGCCCAGAGTAGTCAAAGAGCAAAAGAGCAGCGACCTGTACTTTGAAGCAGGATTCATAGTTAGTGAGGTAACTTCAGTTTTAACTCTGGGTTTTCATTCCTATGAACGTGGATCACTTCTTACCAGGAAACATCACTGCTGTAACTTATGCTGAATGTCTATGCGTTTGACTACTGGGGCGTCAGCTGAAATAATAATGTTAAACTGTTATTCACGCCATCAGAGTAGGCCTATCCAATTAGCAACACATTAACTTTATGCTTTTGTGTGTCCCGTTTTTCTTTTGTTTGGACCCTCAGTCAAAAATAAAAGTTTGAATGAATGAAAATCATAATTTAAAACACATTTGATCATTGCATCTAGTCGTGCTCTAATGATTGCACTGACATTAAATAAAGCTGCCAGGATAAGCTTTGTATCAAGCAGCAGTTAAAATCTTATAAATGGGAGCCTTTCTCTGTCTGCTTTTTTGATCCAGCCCCAATCCCAAGGATGTATGTTTCTGCTATTATCTTTGCAGTGATATTATAGCCTTAGCCTACAAATTTACCCTTGGGCAATTTTCTATTTTTTTCAGCTGATCTTCCTGCTGTTGAGAACTGTAACTGCGTTGCTTTTCGTCTAATGTGGCCAATGTATGTAACTTCTGTATAAATTTGTCTAATATTAGTTTGCTCCTTGTATTTAGAGTAGGCTATGGCATACTGCTGCCTTTGACTGGTTTGTGATTGGTCATTTGATGCAAACACCACCCTTTATGTGTAAATGCTCCTACATTCTGATCGGGAAACCTAGGGTTGATTTACCAAGTTGATAAGGACTGTAGCTGTATTGCTTTTGTGAAGGTTTAGTGAAGCCCGATAACAAAGAGAGATGCAAGGTTTGTTGAACTTGCTTCGTAGTACAGGCCTAAGTGGCAATGTTTTTGTTTTAATTTCTTACTTGTTGTCAACAGGAAGTCAGAAGTCATAGTCTCTAACACACTTGCTTTCAGCATCCTTAGCCACTGAACAATTTTGATATGTATGCAGTTTTAGGTAAAAAATAAGCTTTAAACCTAAAGACACCTTTAAAACTTTTTCTCTGCATACACCTTATAAGTATCCCAATTTGAATCAACGGGACTCAATCCTGAGTTATACTATTCAGTTTTGTAAATCCAACCATGGTTTTGTTCATTTACTTATTTATTTATTTTTTGATGGCAGGAATTTATGACAGCTGGTCAAAGAAACTAGAGTACACAAAACTGTCAGCATGTCAAAAAATTAAACCATTATAGCACGGAACCATGGTTTTGACTACTTCTTTAGTTTTCTCCATTTTGCTCTTTGCAGGTCTCAATCGTGTCATAGGTAAGCATTGCTGTGACAGTTTGGCATTTGTTATCAGTGCAAATAGATAAAATGAATCCTGCTACATACAGATTGCAAAAGATTGTCTTGCCTTGTCAGTCATGAAAGGAGTTAAATTTATTTTTCAAAATATGGGTTTGTTCTCTGTAAGTTTTTGTCAGAGACTGACACTTGTTTAGAATCCCTGGTTAAATTTTATCTGCTCTATACAAACTTTTAATCTGGTGGGATATATGAAGCGTCTAAATCTTCATTGTGTGATAAAAAAATCCAGAAGAGCAAGCGTTTTTGACTATTTTTGTAGGCTTTTTTGTTTCTTTCACTCAGGAAGCAAAAGAACATCAAACAAAAAGGCATTAACGTGAGCTTGCAGGTATGTTTCTGGTTAATGAGTTCAAATGGAGGCTAAAATGTTGTGGTGGGACACAGCAAAAATGTCTGTTTATGAGTAGGGAAAAATTTTTGCCTGATATGACCTAGTTGTGTGCCTGTGAGTTTCTATTAAAGAAATGAAGGGATGCACTTATTTTGATTGAGGGCACAGTATTTAAATTGACAGTGGTTATTATGAACAAATACTTCCATTCATACCAATGTATGTTATAATAACAACTGTTGTGTTTTTGTTTTGTTTTTTTCTCTACATTTTGTATTTTAAATTCTATTTATTTAACATGGCATAATACAGAGAATGAGTGTTCAAGCAAATCTTTGTGCTTGACTGAAGTTCTCTCATGCTGATGAGTATAGTCGAGGATTAAGGCATACAGCCATTTATCTCTCTGACATTTACTTTTGCTGAATGTCTGCTCACACTTTCCTACCCAGTGTTAAAGTAACACAGACAACTGTCACATCTGTTCAAATAACTACTCTCATTTATGGCCATGGCATTATTATTGCACCACTCTAAAACGAAAGATGAATGTTCATTCTGCAACAATGGTAAAAGTAGACTAGTGGCCCTGGTAGTTTACTAGTCAACTAATTGTCTATTATGTAAAACCCCAAATTAACAGTCCTCAGCATTTGACATGCTTAAGTTCTAATCTAATTCTCCATTTCTTGCCATGAAAATGCCAAATGCCTGCCTTGTCAACATAGTCATGGATTTTTGGGTCAAAAACTTTCAAAATTTTTAAGCCTAGAACACCAAAGTGGTCTGCTGATGTTTTTTGTCTGATTGTTTTTATCTTGTATGCAGCTAAACCATAAATTAATTGTTGTAGCAAAAACTGGGCATTCAATATTTTATCATGAATCTTGAATTGGCTGTGCTAAAAAAGTATTTGCTGCTGAGCATTATGTAGTGTGGATCAACTGTTTTAGCAGATTTTTCACTTATTTTTATTGAGATCATATCCTTGGCCAGGTAAAATGTCACTGCATCAGTAACTTCTTTCCACCACATGCTTGTCCAGTTGTACAGAATGCCTTTTTCAAATGCCTTAATTTGAGGTGTTTGTTTTGGCCTTGAAGCTTTGCTGCGTGGTTTTTGCTGCCGTACTCACATAGTTTCTTGGTTAGTTTCTTTGTGTTCTTTTGAGATGGTTAAAGGTTTTGTTGTGTTCCCTTGTCTTTAGAAACTTTTCAAATAACTTATGTTTGCAAACTAGTTTTGCTTTATCAACTTCATACTTTTTTTGTGACAAATTCTTCCATGTTGTAATCCATGCCATTAGATTGCTGAATTAAAAGGGAATGAAAGAATTCCAGCCTAGGCATAATGTGTTGTGAATCATGGAGCTGCAGCTGATAAAATGTGCATCGTAGAAAGATACTAACACTATCTCTGTAAAAGCAGATCGTGAAGACATTTTGATTGTTAGCACTCTATCCTCATATCACATCTTCCTTTTTACTGTAGTGATGAATTAACCAAGGAGAGAGAAATAATTTTTAATCAGTTTTAAGTTGTTTCACCAGAAAAACTTTGATTCATGCTGTCATTAATAGCCTGAAAAAGTATTCCTAATAATAGAAAGCTTGGGACTCACTGTCCAACAAAGATTAGTTCAGTATTCTCAAAGGCTGTTGGTTACAGAAACAAGAACCTGAGCAGTTTAATCACGTGATTTGAAAATCGTCTTTATCACAAAATGTTACTACTGTGTTGTCCTGCAGCTTGGTAAATCAAGCACATCACACATCCCATTTTCAAGTTTACATCGCACAGTAACTGATAACATGGTAACCTATTTTGAACCTCTTAGCTGACGGACACAGTCCATCTGATCAGTATAAACCTGTTTTGTTTTGTCCAACTCTTCTGATGTGCCAAATTTCCAAATGGAACATCCCCAGCCTTTGAACCACAGCAATGTTTTTCTCACTCTGTAATCCTAACAGGCAGCTGACAGCTTTGTCAGAACACTGCTCTTTATTTCAAGCCTTCTGAAAAGAGAAATGCTGGGCTGTAAGAGAGTCCTCTGAGTCACAGCTGCAGCTGTGGGAATAATGATTTTATGGACGCAAAAGACACCAGGCAACTTTTTAAATTGTTTTTGTTTTACTCAAGGATTGCCTGATAGTTGGTGTGAGGGTCTTCATGCAATGTTTTGTTCACATTCAGAAAGGTTTAGTGCACCCAGTGTTTGAATACTGAAAAAAATTTAATGTGAAATTGTATGTAAAATAAAAAAAGTAATAAAAGTAATATAAATGCATTTATAGAGTGTGGTCTTGACCTGCTCTATATGTAAAGTGTCTTGAGACAACTTTGTTGTGATTT
>JAQMCX010017214.1:0-19475 GCA_029814765.1 Acanthurus leucopareius | reverse complement strand
CCCCCCCCCCCCCCCCCCCCCCCCCCCCCCCCCCCCCCCCCCCCCCCCCCCCCCCCCCCCCCCCCCCCCCGCCCGCCGGGATAAATTACCCTACCACGCATTTGCCCATAGTACCTATTATTTTTTGTGTCTTTTAAGCACAATCAGTTCAACCTATTATGACCCATGGTTTGATATTATCACAGGCCCATGAGTGGCTGAATGCATCATAGGTAATTAGATCTGGATTACACCCAATGTATGCCACCCTGTGGTTTTTCTCGCGGTGATAACAGTAGGCTATTCAAATATTTCAATTTGAATAAAAAAGTTTAAAAAATCGCCTTGGCTGCAGAACGGAAGAGAAAGGCTGAACCAGTTGATCTACTCAAAATGGAGATTCTCGCATCTCCAAAATGGAGGCCGGCCACACGAGCTGCAGGCGGGGTCAGAGTGGAGAACGGAGTTTGAACTTCGGCCCATGCTGTTATTGTACGCTAAATGAATTCCAGAACCGAGCCCCCCCGTAACACGCCCACTTTGTGTTGAATTCTAACTTTTCTTTCTTCTTTTGTATAGTACTAGGATAAAATTAATTTGTAAATTAAAATCACTTAAGGGATACAGAAATCGATTTGGCGATCTTTTATTTTGTTGCTGGTATCTGCGTTTGAATGAACGTTTCCCAAAAGTACAACATACACACGGGCAGCATTCATTTTTGTAATCAACACCGGCTTTTTTAAGAGACGGTTTTCATATTTTTCTCACCCGTCCTGTGGTGGCGTGCAATGATAAATGTAATCATTATTATGGATTATTTTAAATTAGTAACAAAACAAAACAAACACACACACATATGTATACACACACATGTCTACACACACACACACACACACACACACACACACACACACACAGATGAAAACACAGACAGAGAGAGAGATAGATAGAGAGATCTTGATAGAGAAATATATTTATATATTCATAATTCATATACATAACTATTCATATATGTATGTTAGGTCATGGTAAATACACTACACACACACACACACACACACACACACACACAGATAAATACTGTATACATGAGTGCCCACTCTTTTAGCTCATTCTGACAGTTCAGTCCACTATCATTCTGAGAGTGACATCCTGATTAAAAAAATAATTGGTTGGTTAAAGTTTTGTCCTTAAATAGGGTTTACTTAAGGTTGAATAAGCATGTAAAATGACCTTTCCTTCTCAAATCTTTACCAATCAGGGAATAATGACTCCCCTCTCAAATCTTTACCAATCAGGTCTGTCACAGGCTATTTCACTCTTTTAGTATTTTTTCCATTAAGTTTATTGGTTTATTATTTTCTGTTTAAAAGTGTAGATTACGAGGGATTTGCACCAATTTTGAGAGCTGCAGGTACAAAGGAGTAGTGGTTTTATTCTCTTCAAAAATAGCTGTGTAGCACTCAGTGTAGCAACACTCTGCTTGACTTATAGCAGATGAGTGCCCACTTATTCAGGGCCATAATCGTCTGTATTTTGTTTCTCCTCACACAAGTCACACAAGGAAGTGACATGCATAAAAAGACCTAGATTGTACAGAATTATGCCCTCAATGATTGCCCAGATATGTGATATGAGCACAATGTTAAAAATTCACTAAACAGCCCAACAGGCATCTGGGATTTCCTAATTACTTTTTGCTCTTGACATCTAACAGCTGTAAAACAGCTGTGAGGCAGCAAGACAGTAATTCTCTATCATGTGAGATTTATTGTGGATTAACAGGTTAAAAGCACCTGGTCATTTCTCTCAGAGTCTTATCACACTTGTGTTTTTACACATATGTACAGCCAAGTACACACTTGCCCTCACAGACTGATGTGCTACACCCAAGATAGTCTGATCAGTGCCTCCTCCTCTCTTGCACTTCCTTTCCATCTCTTTCCCTTGTCCCACCACCTTTTCACCTCTTCAGTATTTGTCCTCTGTTTGTCCTCTTTACTCATCTTTCCTGTGCTGTTTATTTTAAGTTATGCAGCATCACTTGGAATTTTTCTTCCAGCTCCTAGCATCAGGAAAAGGCTTTAAAGAAGGGGGGAGGCAGTTTATGGTAAAGAGGAAAATGGAATGATACAGAAAGAAGTAGAAAGACAGGAAATAAGTATAGGCAACAGAAAAGAAAGTCAAAATTATAGATAAGAGACACAATTGGACAGTTTGCTCCCTGGTCATGGGGAAATTTAAGTTCTTGGCAGTGTAGGAATCCCAAACAAATGTTGAAACTACTCCTAGAGTAACGATTATGGACCCGTTCAATTCCTACTTTTATCTAACTGTTACACAAATTTCAAAAGGAAAACTTGTTTCCTCTAAGGAATAAAACTGTTTAGGAGAGTGTGCATCAGAATCACCGAGTTAAAAGAAAGACAACACTCTTCCTGAGCATCTTGGTGGTGAATTGTGGTATTTAAGTGTTTTTTCCAAAGTATTGCAGCCATATATTTCATGTACCACCCGTGGTAGAATTAAACAGAAGCTTCTACATCCCACAGCTTTTCTTCAACTTACCACCACACTCTCTTGTCTGCACCAACAGTCATTCATGCACTATATAGTTCACTTGCTGAAATATCAACAGCAAATGCACTTATGATTTTGTGATTGTTGGAAGGGTGGAAGCTTGTAGATTAGATTAGATTGTAGAAATTTGGGCCGCGCCCCTTTAAGAGACTTGAGTCAGCTCAGAGTGCATTACGGTCTACGATCAAAATAAACATGATCACAATTTATGGTAATTTTTTTTGCTACACAGTCATGAAGTGACAAAAGTGGATACTGGGTTCATTTCCGCAAGCCAAAATATCTTCTATACATTCCGACACTAAAATGGCATTTTTCATTAAAAAAAAAAAAGTTTGTCTCAGAAAAAATTCTTGCAAGATCTTGTGAGCTTGTAGAGTTGATAAAAATGTTTGTTTTGTCAATGAAAAGTTTACTGTATATTTCAAATACACGGTTTCATAGGACAAGTGCTGCCTTGTTACACTACACATGTGTATTACATCTCTCATGTGAAATGTCATAAAAAAGACAAGAATACATACAATAAAAATACTTGTGAATGTATTTTGGGTTTTTTTTCATATGTTAAATGTCCAAACCAGTATAGAAAGAAGTTTAAGGCCTTACTATGCTTCAAATGTACCATGCTTTACAAATGTGTCTTTGGACCCAGCCCAGGTCAGAATTGTTTATTCCTAGAATGTTTTAATATGTTGCTATCTGTCGAGTTTCTTCTTTAAGGCATTCATGTTATTGTAATCAGATGGACTCACAGCAAGTAATGGGAGTAGTTTCATCAAGAACAAATTAAGAGAGCTTGACAGAGAAGTTCAAATTCTGCCTACATTAACATCTCCACACACCTAACAATTCAATGTGTATGAAGTATGCATGATTGCTTAACCAAATAAACCAACCAACAGGCACTCATCTGAAGTATACTAATGCTTGAAGACTTTGAGTCCACATAAAGTTTTTACATTTTAGGCACAGAAAAACGAAAAGAAAGCAACGCTGATATTGAATTAACTCTCAAAAGATCAAACTTATAAATAACATATTGTACTCTATTCTGTTTTTTATTCTGGCTATGAAAGTTTAGAACAATGTAGCTTCCCACACTGACATGTCTCACTGTGGTCCCATGCTCCCTCTATCTGGTCTGAAGGGCTCTGACCCTTGGCCCTTGACCCCTTCTTGAAGCAAAGCCTTTCTCTCCTCTCCTCCATCTCCTCCTTTAGGACCAAACACTTTTCATTCCCTTGGCTTCTTTTTTTCCTTCTCTTTCTCTCTATTCCTTTGTTCCCCTTTTGGAGGCTGGGACCAAGCATTGATTTAATGCCCTCACAGCTGAGAAAACCTTACCAGCTCTGGTTTCTACGTTTAATATGTTTAAGCTTAATTGACAATGTGTTTTCATCTTTGCATTCCAACAGTGAGTTTCTGATGATGGTCTCAGAGCAGAGTTGTTTGTTTTTTTGTTGGTGCAATTTATTCAAAATTGAAGAACCCTGAAATTTACATTACCGTTGTTGTAATTTTTATTATATGTTTTCGAACAAAAACATATAAAACACCTAGCACACTGATAGTCGGTGTTACGGCATTATTTGCTGCCAGTAAACCTGGTGTTTATAATGCTGTGTCGATTAGTTCATGATAATCATAGAGGTGGTGCTGACAGTGTGCCATGAAAAGGCGCTCTGGGACTTTTTCTCAAAGGGGGAATTAAAGTATTTGCAGTTTGCATGATCTGGTTAAAATTCAAATCAAAGTGCTTCAAGATCACCCATCACTAAAGTGCATGTCATGCAAGAAAGATGAAAAAAAAACCCCAGAATGATAAGTTATTGTTTTGACATTAGAGATAGCTTTCTTGATTCGCATAGTCAACTCATGCACTGAGTAACGTGAGAGAAAACACTCCACCTTAAAATTTCAGCAGAATCACATCATCTTGTTGAAATTTTAACATGATTAAACAATTTACAAGTATTTGGTCATGTGTTATACAGTTAACTAATATTATGTAAACTTGACGCAGTAGGAGCACTGATTACACAACCTTTGAAAGGAGTCACATGTTAACTGTGTGCGTGCATCATGTACTAATAAAAATATAACTACAACCCTGATGATTACAGAGTGCTGTGTCAAGGCATTTCAAAAGGAAGAGTATATCATAATATTTAAATATTTAAGTTTTTTAACATTCACGCAGGTTGTCAGAGGGTGGGAGAACTAATAAAGCAAGTGACCTCCATGTAGCCATATATGGTATATAATTAATAATTTATTAATTTTTTTGAATAGATGAGTGAACAACCATATCAGCAAATGTGAAAGAATGTTGTTTTGTTATACTCTGCCAACCTATCAATCTTTTTTGGGCGCCCATTCCTAACCTGTTGCTATGGTTTCAGCCAACGGGGTAGGCTGTGGACTGGCAGGTGTTGACAGTAGAGGTCAAATAAGTTCACTCGGTGGATTGATGGGGGTTGTGTGTGTGCATGGGGTTTGGGATGGACTGGGGCATTGGAGATTAAAACAGTGAGTTGTAAGACTTTCCATGTGTAAGTGCATGTATTGGTGATCATGAAGGTTTTTGTGTGTATAATGGAAGTTGTACACGTAGAGGTGTGATCAAGGTCTGTTTTTATGTGGGCTTGGCAGGTTGAGGGGTGGAGTTAGTGATTAAAGCTGAGTATTGATGTTGAATCAGTGGGCTCCTCCATGTTTTTTGGATAGGGGATGTCAGGTATTTTGAATGCACAATGGACTATTGATATATACCTGGGCCCCTAATGGGGTTTGTGTGGGGTTTAGTGTGTTAAGTAGAAATGAGTCTTTAGTGATTGTTGGGATTTAGGGTTATGGGTGCACGTTTGGAAAAGGAGTCATAAAGATGGTAGTGGGCAGCACTACATTTTGATACATACAGCTCAACAAGAGGTCTAAGGGTCAAAGGTGCAGCAGATATTCAAGAGTTGACAAGTAAGTCCTGACAAGGGAAGGATTTTAAAAATGAGATACAGTGCTAGTTACAATTCTTTTCAAGCACTCAGATCTTCTTACTAGAATTTGATTTTATGTTGGACTTGTGCCACAATAGATAAAAAGGAAATTATTGTGATTTTGTTTATATGTAATATTTTCAACTTAATTTTTTTCAACAGAGACTAAGCAATCAATATGAAAAATATTACAAAATACTTAGCCAGTCTTTTTATGCAACAATTTACCAATCAAGGACTGATAAAGACAATGGTAAAAAACTGAACTGAAAACTGTCCAGCAGGACAGGACAGGGATGTGATGTTTTGATATTTTGTATGTGCGACCTGCCACTTGGAGATCTATAAGCAGCAAACAGAGCTAACCCAAAGATGAAGAACAGCAACAACAATGTATAAGTATTGGGAAAACAATGATGTACAGGAGCTTAATAACCAACGAGAAAAGAACAAGATCAACTGTAATATAACATGGATGGGAAATGATAGTTAATGTCATGTTATAGCATTGTTATTTTTTTAGAAAGTGCTAATTACCCTTGCCTAAGCCAGTTGGTAAAAAAAATAGAGCAACGAGCAAAAAAACCTTTTTCACCAAGAAAAGCCTTTAGTGCCACTCTTTGCTCTTCTTGTGATGGGGAAAAGTTGTGTGGTTCTGATAAAAGTGCCGCTATTGCAGCATCCACTCAAACCTCTCTGGTGGCCGCCGTGGTCTACAAGCTTGCAGTTGGTTCTCGCTTCCTAAAAACCAAACCATGCTCATAGCTGCTACCTCTCTTTTCCCAAAGGATTCTAAATGGTCTGGTCATATTATGACTGGACACAAATGAATCAGGTTAGAGCTTTTCAATATGGACCTGCAAGATTTCAGACTTGAAATCTCAGCAGTCAAGCTGCTAAGCTTCTGAGCAACATTACAAATATAGGCATGAGCATGTTCACATAAATGAAAATAGCGGTTCTTGCAACACACTGTATGTGCTCAATCACAAGCATGGACAAGTCTACTGTCAGCAGGGTGAAAGTTTTACAAATTAGGAGCAAACTACTGTATAATATTAGATCTATTCATATAATATGAAAAACACATAGGATTAATTCAGATTAAAATCAACACAGTTTGAACTACAAAGAGCAGAAAGGTCAGCTGGCATAATCGCAGAATGTGTGAATACAGATAACTTTTAATATCGCTGCAAAGAAAACAAAAAAGGAATAGATCCATGTGTCGAATGCTGGATCACAAAAAAAAACTTCCAGCAGAGTTGGAAGAGAGAGAGAGCCACACATCTGAGCCTCCTGTTTAAACGACTTTTACTTACTGCTGCGTGATGTTTGAAGCACAAAGCTTTTCCTCAGACTACTTTTAAATTTTATTTCAGTGCGACATCATTAGAGGATGAATAGTTCTGTTATTAGGTTTATATATTGTATCTTTGATTAATTAATTAATTAATTAATTATCTCATTCATTCATTCATTCAAACCCAAAACTCAGAGCCCAGGTCTAAAAGACCAGCCATCACACACAAGCATGTAATTAAGGTGTTGCTAAGATGTATTATTGTGATATGTATGACAGTAGTCCTGCTTTGTTTAACGAACTTTAGAGTATATTTAAAAAACAACAACAACAACAGAAAAGGGCTAAATATAATACATAATTCTAAGTGATAACTGAGCTTGACTTTAATATCATATAAGTCCAAAGAGTACAATTCTTGAGAGCCGTATTAATTCTTGGCAATCACATAGCTGACACAGAGAGGCCCTTTCTACTGACAAGAATCTTTATCTTTTATAATTACTGCTAGGTGAAGTTAAAGGTTTTGATGCTCTGTGAACAATCCTACCCCCCTTAGAGACCTTATAATCTGCACTCAGAACTCAATAGGATCTTTTATGAATGGTGATGTCATTTTTCAAGAGAACTGAATGATCTGATTGGTCAGTAGTACATATATGCATTTTGCTCTCTTAGCTCAAACAGTGTTGGGCAAGTTACTTCCAAAATGTAATTATTAGATATTACTAGTTATTTTCATTTGAAGGTAATAAGTTTATTACAATACTACTGGCTGTTAATAGTAATAAGCTACTGATTACACTACTTTTGTGTCATGAAACAACTTAGACAGTTGTGTCATAACACATTCTGACTTTATACATTGGCTTCTTCTTCTTTCATTTGTTTTAATCTGTGTGACCCTAGCCTTAGTTTAGAGGTGTTGACCTGTCATTAATCCCTAGTTTTCATGTACACCTGCGCGAAAACGTCGGATTTATCATGTTCTCTGCACCAGTATGCTGTTTTTCTCGTTTCTTTGCATGATAAGGTTTATTTATTTCTCTTAGTCCTCAAGTTTTATAAACATCTCTTTCTGTATGCAGATTTTTTTTAGCTTGCTTACATCCTCTCCTCCTCCCTCTCTTCACAGGACGAAGAGACTGCAGATCAGAAATATTCCACCTCACCTTCAGTGGGAGGTAAGTTGCTATTTCCCCTTTTTTTCTTTTTTTTTTTATAGGAATAATTTATAGCCTTACTTTAACATCAGCTGTTCAACATTCTATGGGTTTATGCTGTACAGATGTAGATTCTCTAAAAAAAATTACACAAAAACCAAACCACAACAAATACAACAAAAGCGCTTGGTCTCATATGTGTGAATTTCTTGAGTGCACTAGTGGCCCTTTGTGGGGTCAACCCAAGGCTGGGTATTAAAATTAAAATACAATCCTGATAATTTTTCCAGATTGATACATAATCTGAGCTGCTGACAATTTATTGATATTGACTTAAGTTTAAAGTAACCCAAGGGTTCATCAGCTTAACTTTAGAGTCTCCCTTTAAAGAAAAAAAAATCCAACATGTAATGTAAACATTTAACAGTAAAAATATTGTTTGGTTTACAATTTTTTTGTGATAAATGAATATATTAAATAACATCTAAATGTAAGCATGACTTATTATAATATACATATTGCCTTGTGGTGTAATATAATAGCTAAAGGTGTAGCTGGGATGGTACATTTTCAGGTAATGGAAAAGATTTCATGTGTTTCTCACTGTGATTGGGACTAGCAGACAGTATATTTTATACACCATCATAATCTGTGTCTTTTCGCTCTTGAGATATCAAGATGTGTTGCCATTTTGTTAACATCTTCTCTAGCTTTGGAAGATAACAAAAAATTTACTTTCAGCACTTTATAAGGACAGAAAGCTCTCTATGTATGTGTAAAAAATATTTGAGTGTTGATTAAGAATAAACAGCAACTCATTACAGACAGGGTGGTCATAGACATTTCTTTACTGCTATTTAAGATGTATTTGATCAGTTGATAGTAAAAAGTTCCATTTGTTGTACTTATGGATAATGAGCATCGTTGTTCAAGTTTAATTCACTTCCTCCACTGTTGGCTCTGCTTTGAAGTCACACTTCATCCACTCTGTGTGTGAGGAGCTCAACCCCCCATAAGCTAAAAACTAGTAATACAGACATGACAGGGAACACAGTTAGAGAGACAAATGTTGTTTTTGTGCCTTTCAGTTTCACAGAATTTTCCTCTGTTTCAGAGGACATCCACAATAACTTCCATTTGCTTCAGCAGTAGCTCAGTCATTGTGCAAATTTTGTGGTATGAATTGGGCATGCACCTCAATGTGCAAGACAAAAACTGCACTGTCTAGTTGATGACATGTTTATATTTTCTGTATTTTAGACTGTTTGATCTGTCCATATATAAAAAAAACATCCAAAGCTTATTATTGTAACAGCATGCATTTCATTGTGATGATCTGTTGTTTTATTGCCTAGCCCTATGCCCACCAATTAAAAACATTCCACATAAATTGAAATGATGTAGAGTGTTCAATTTTAGCATCATAAAGCTACTACACCATTTGAAACCGCCTGTTTTTAGCCATGTGGCACTGTTGGGTTTCTGAACTGACCAAGCACAAATATCAGAATATATTTACAGTTAAATCACTTATTTGGGGGACCTTAGCTTACTTATTTATTATAAGTTGCCAACTGCTGCAGTGATACTGTTTCTTTAGCTTAATGTCTAATACCAACAAGTACAATTTCAGCTTTTAATAGTGTTAAACAGTTCCTTGATTATTTGTAGGTTCTGCAGCTGTAGCCTTGCCATTGGATGACAATATGCCTCTAACCTTTTATGTATTTTAGACATTGCTCAAGGGAGCTAAAGTCACTTTCTGTGTCTAGTATTAGGCTTTCGGGAAATTGACAAAAACTATGCAAAACTTGCACAGTAAATTCGAAAAGGCTGTCTTCCTGTTTAGTTTAGGGAATATTCCCAAGGGGCATTCGTGTATGTCTTGACATGATGTACATGCCTTGGTGAAATTTAAGAGCATTTTTTAGCCATTTTGTGTCACTCATGCCCACGACACTTGTCAGATGTTTATTTTTGACCAAGTTTCAAAATTGTGATTCTCATGAGAGAATAAAAATAAATAAACAAGAAAGTAAGTGGGTAAGTGAACAAGAAAGTAAATTAATAAATATTAATAAGACAGCGTTACACATGTAGTAAAAAATTGAGGGCCAAAAAAATTGACTCTCATAAGCAAACATATGTGTTCATAAACAAACACCTTATGGTAATATTAACCTATTTCAGAATAATTGATGGTAAAATTTTAATATGGAATTAATAACACTACAATATTTTACTTTCATACTTTTTATTTCAGTATACTTTGCAGGTACCAATATTATTACAGAATGTAGAGTGTTACATTCTACATTCTGATCTGTAAAAAAAAATGTGTGTGTGTGTATATATATTTATATATATAATGTTCTGTTTTATACATTAACTGAAAGTATTCTTTCCTTTCTTATTTCTTTCTCTTTTCCTCTCTCTCTTTGTGTCAGGTGCTTGATGGCCTGTTGGCTCAGTGTGGAACCGTAGAGAACTGTGAACAAGGTAAGATGTCTGAACTCTATCCTTAACATCAGTGTATCTGATCTTTGCTTGGGTTTGTGCGCACCAATAATATCTGCCAGATGTAGTCTTCTCTAGTTGCCAACCCAAGAGCAAGAACAACACAGGAAAATCAAGACCTCAAAATTATTCTTGTTCTCTCAATATTTTGATTACATGTGGAACTTTGCTGGTCCAAAGTAGTTGCAGACCAACAAGTCTATGTCTATTATGGTAAACAGATAAGTTGGAGTCATAATTCCAAAAATCAATAAAGCAGATGAGGTGAAGCATTTTATTAACCAAGTATCAGATTGTAAGACACTTGTTTTTCTGCAGCATCCCATTTTTTGCTTTTTTGGATAGGACTTGTGTAGAACTAATAATATGTGTTACAGTCTAGCTGTTTAGGACAGATATTTGGTCCTCATTTTATCTAAATGAGCAAAGATGAACTTTTAATGAAAAAATAAAAATATAGTAGGATTATGACCACTGATTTTTATTATTCAAATGCAGATTATTGTTGTCTATTGATCTATTAAATGTCAAAATATAGTACAAATTGCATGTCACTAGTTTTTCAAGCCAAAAGTGATGTCATCATTATGTTTTGCTTTACCAAGAAGTCCAAATTAAATTATATTCAGTTAATTATTTATTGAAAACATTTTTTTGCAATAGAATTTTTCATTATTTACTGGTTTAAATACCTTTTTCAAAAGTATTATTTATTTTTATTCTAAAATTATTGCTGTGACACAAAGATCTCTTGTATTGTACAGCTTAGTACCGAACAAGCCCTAAGGTGGTTTTTATTCTCACTATCAAGGTCTGTTATAAATTACCATATATAAACTAATATAATCACAAATACATTGTAGATTTCCTGCATGTAAAATAAACAGATTAAAGGTGTATTTTATTTTTCAAAATTCATGAAACTTGTGACCAGCTAGCAAATAAAATTATCAGTTAAGCTCATGTGTAGATTGTTTACTAAACCTGCATATTTTGCCCTTTCTGACATCATGTGCTTTCTGCCATAGCCATCCGTATGATCTGATCAGTAATCTTTGGGTCTTTCAATTAATTCCTCTTATTATTATGTCATCTATTTTCTTGTGGTTTTACATGTGTGAAAGAAAGTTTGTGTGTATATGTACAAGTAACCAATAAAAAATCAGATATGGAGAACCAAAGGCTCTAATTTTGCTAGTGCAAAATATTCCATGAAAAGCCTGGGCTTGTAGACCTACATCAGGGCAAGAATGTTGGCAAAATCATTGTTTTGTCCCACAATCATTATACTTACCATACTCATGCTCATAAGCAAAATCACAATAATAATTGATTGAATACACTTTGATAAACCAATGCTAACACTTATGTGCAATTACAGAAGATAAAAGCCTTATTTTAGCCTGAGCTCTCACAAGAAATCAAAGCAATCCATTTTTTTGATTTTCGGCCCATTAATGAACAAACCTAGGCTTCATTTTAGCCTCTCTCTTTTTCTTTTCTCCTAGTAAACACAGACAGTGAAACTGCAGTGGTAAATGTCACATATGCATCCAGGGAACACGCCAGGCAGTAAGTTCCAACATTACTCCTGAACTTCTTGTAGACTCTCTATGTGTTTTTCTGGTACTCTCCATCTCTCAAAAAGTCATCTCTCCCATTTTTCCAGTCTGCAAATTGTTAGTGCAATTCTGAGATTTTATGATCTATTTAAGTGTGTCAGAGTGTATATTAATGCCTTTTAGACCACAGTTTCTTATAGTGAAGGTATTTTTGAAAACCTTTGAAAAATTCATAATCTAATAACCCAGGAATAGAGATGTCTGTAGAAAAATAGCAGTAAATTTTCAACAATCTGTTCTATGCTCCATGTGTGCCATCTAGTGGTCATTCAAAGCAACTATCACTGGAAAACTGACCTTGTTTTTGCATCTTGAGGGCGCAGAATATCAAAGTAAAAGTACTCACTAGTCCACAGAATGGTTTCCATCATAATGTTAAATTCTGTCATTGTATTATTATTTCTTACGCATTATAGTATAGGTAGCGTTATATTATAAACTGTCGGAAGTTTCGTACAACTGTTGCCAAGTGTAATCTATAGCAAAAGGTCATATTTTATCATCTGAATTTATGTTTGGTATAAAAAACAACACGCTCTAGCTCAGTATTTTTCAAAGTGTGGTGAACAATAATAGAATTGCAAAAAAACTCCTCCCATGTAGCAAATTAATCAAAATAGACATAGGAGTGGCCAACAGCTCCCATGTGACTCTAACGATTCTCATTCAGGATAGATAGATAGATAGATAGATAGATAGATAGATAGATAGATAGATAGATAGATAGATAGATACTTTATTGATCTCAAAGAGAAATTCACATAATATATATTACATATATGTAATATATTCTTTGGTCTGGAAAAAACACTGTCTCTCTATATATCTCACCCTCTCCCTCTCTGCTGAATCTAGCTCTGTGTTTTTCTCTTCCTGTCTTTTTCTTTCTTTGTCTCCATCCCTTCTTTTCTTGCAATTTAAGTAATGACTTGTAAATGTCCATTTTAGTGTCTATAATTTTACTAGACCCTTCATTAAGCATGCTATTTGTGTTGTTTAGTGTTATTTTGTGTAATGATATTTTGATTAATTATATTTTGTAATTAGCCATGCACTTGTAAGTGTTTTTTTAAATGAATAGTATGTAAATGTCCATGACAAAATAAAATGAAGGGTAAGCCTGAGAGATTTTGCTAGATTTTTATTGGGCTTGAAACCTCCAAACTCTGGAAAGCTCTGCTTCAACAAGTTACAATGAAGAGGAAATTGAATTAAATTAAAACTACATTCTCTTGAAATTATAGTGGAGTAGAAGTAGAACACACATACATACTTGAGTAAATGATATAAGTTACATTTCCAGAATTATTACTAATTTAAAAATAGCACCATACAGATGTATTATAAGATAATATAGTGGAGGAATCCCAGCATTGTCACTCTTTCTGCATTATTTCACTCCCGAAGTAGGGACCCAATTTACTACATTAATTTTTAATAACAATGCTACTTTTTATAGTAAATATCATTACAATAATTTGAATTATTATTATTATGACTAAAATTGATCAAAGAGAAAAATTTGTTACAAATACAGCCAAAAAAAAGTTTGCAATGAATGTTACAGGGAAATTTTTTGTATGCATTACATGTCAAGTGCAGTGCCCCACCCTCTGCTCATGTCCCTCTCAGAGCTATCCAGAAACTGAATGGATACCAGTTTGAAAACAACACCCTGCATGTCTCCTATATCCCTGATGAGAACTCTGAGCTTGAGGAAGGCCAGCGGGGGCCCGATAATGGCCGGCGCCCTGGCTACGGCCCTCGAGGTTGGCCCCGTGGTGGATCCCCAAGCTCGGGGATGCCATCCAAACCTCAGCATGCAGAGATCCCTCTCAGACTGCTGGTACCCACGCAGTATGTTGGAGCAATCATCGGCAAAGAAGGAGCCACCATTCGCAACATCACCAAGCAGACGCAGAGCAAGTGAGTCCCCACTTTATTTGTCTATGTGTCAACTTCAAAATGCAATTCTTCTCTGTATATTTTGTTGTTTGTTTTAGAATATAAACAGGAATAAGGCACAATATTCACTACCATATGAACAGACACAATAGCAGAGTCAAGGTCTGAGACTTCAGTGATGGAGTGTAATCCACCTTGATTGGGAAACGGGCTGCTGAAACCACTAATCTGACACAGTTACAATTAAAAAATGATGACTTTTCATCAAATGATGAAAAATCAACTTATAAGCATTTGGGGCCAATACTTGTCAAGTATCTACAAATCACTCCTATAAATTACGCTGAAAAAGGAAGTCACAAAGTGTGAACAACTGAGAGCAGAAGAAACGAAATGATGACAGTTGAAAACAGTTGACTAGTGTAGCTTGATCTCATGATAATCTCTTATTTATCTCTTATTCTTATTTTCTTATTCACCTATTTAATAACCCAAAAATGCACAAATTTGAGCTTGGGACTGTGACAAGTATGGGCTTGACTCTTAATGCCTGCAACAACTCAAAACTGTCTTGCTGGTCAAGTTGACTTTTGAGACTTTAAGGCAGGACAGGGATTGATGTCTCCCATCCTGTATTTGTTTTTTGTATGTATTTATTAGTGTATATCAGTATATATTAGTAACAGTAAGAACAGTATATAAGTAAATGACCACTAAGAGTACATGCAAATAGAAGTAGAAATTTAATAACAGTGAAATACTGAAACCAAAGTTTGTCTTAGAAATACACCTGACCTCTCTGCTTGTCTTATGGTTTAGTCTGCTCAACTGCCTATTGACTGAAATCCTCATGAAGTTTTCATGGCGAGTTTGTCCAGGCCATTTTAAGTTCATCAGTTAACTCATTAATTATCACCATTCTAAAGGCTCAGTACTGGAGAATGAGAAGGTCTTTGTGACTGAGTGACTTTGGGTGAGGGCTCTAACTTTTGTTTACTTATGCACAAACCTGCAATTCCAATTACCTAACCTTCTTGGAGTCATTTGATGCCGTTCTGAAAAGGTGCCATCTGGATACTTGGTAGTCCTTCTCAGGGACTTCAATGTACATTCTTGAAACAATGGTGGAATCTGGAGAGGGGTGATTTGGGGGACCAGCCTGTCTGAGTGGTGCTTTGTTATTGGACTCTGTGCTAGCCATGGGGTGCCCACAACAAACAGCATGTCTAAGCTTAAAGTGGTTTATGAATACAGTTGGTAACAAAGAACCTTTTACTGAGGGTTGATGACCAACTTTATGGTCAGATTATCAAATCTGCAGCAGTATGTCTTGGACACTCAGGTAAAGAGAGGAGCAGAGAACTTGGTGCACCATTTATTCAATTCTTTATTCATTTTATTTTATTTGAATTAATAGGGACAATGCAGTGTAACAGAGTTCCAATACAGAGAATGCGCTTCTGTGCTGCACAGAGTTTATAGTTATGGCTAATTTTGGCTTTAGACCAAAGTCCCTAGTTGGGCTTTTACATGTACAATGTAATCAACACAAGCTCTCAATTATCAACAAGCTAAAACTGTAATACAAAATACAGTATACAAAAAAAATACACATAACACAACACATGTACTGTACTAAATCACACATATCACATCACAAGACAAATATAACCTTCATCAGGATATAATAAGCTAAAAATGGGTACAGCTTTGTTTCGCTTTTATTCAGCTCTTAAACTTTCGTTGTAAACAATTTGATATCTGGAAATAATTTTATTTTAGTCGGTAATGAGTTGACAGCCCGTTATGGAGAAAGCTGACTGTCTGAATGTGGATTTATGATGTGGTATTTTACAGTTACCATTCATCATGCTCCTGGTTGCTCTGTCACTATCTTGTCTTTGGATGTGTCTGGAACGAGGCTCTGGTACTAGACTATCTATACATTTGAAAACTAATTTGAAAAAACAAGATAAGTAACGCTCTCGAAGCTCAGTAAATTATATTTATTTGGTATCTGACTGATGCCAACAGATGGCTTCTTATCCCTTATTTTCAGTGCTTAATTATATAAAGATGAGATGTGTCTGGTTATGAATGGCGATGCTTAAGTCCATACCATTAATGCAATAAGAAAGATGTGAAAAATCATAGATTACATAAACAGCTGGGCTGTATGAGTGGGTATACAATTTCTTACTAATTTGAAACAAGTAAGGTTACATATTTGGAGTTGTAGATCTAAAATTATTGCTAAGTACTTAAATTCAGTGACCTCCTGTATTTCTTAACCCTTCTGTGGTGTGTCAGGTCAAATTGACTGGTTAGATGAAAGAAAAATTATACATAAATTATTTTTTACCCTGAAACTACATGGCTTTGGCCTATTTTCTGTGAAGAATTTGTAAAGAAAAAATTATTGTAGAGTACACATGCTACAATCCCCCACCCATTTCTCTCCCTCATATGATGTTCAATTTGACTGTCATACAGACAAAATGGTATTGTTATCAGTCTATGCAGATTAAGTGGGATGATTCCATGACAGAACCTTTTTATGTCAGTAGCATAGTGCTGGTTTACAATAACTTCTGAGGATTTTTTGTTGAACAGTAGTAACAAATATAATATTAATATTAATAAGAGCTATATAATGACAGTTAGAGGTAAATATGACAAAAAATTGTATTTCCTTATTTCTTGTCATCTGGTACTGCTCTTAGAGTATGTCATGAGATGAATTATCTTGGCCATCATATTGTTAGTTGATTAACCAGATGATAAGGACATCAACAGACAGTTTTGTAAGATGTATGGACAAACTAATATGTTTGCACGTAAAGTCAGCATGTGTTCTATTGATGTGAAGGCAGATTTATTTAGAGCATTCTGTGCCCTGCTGTATACTGCCCACTTGTGGCGTTCATATAAAAAAAGCAACATGCAGTGACTTATTGTGGCCTATAATGATGGTATGTGAATGCTTCTTAAGCTGCAAAGATGGTGTTGTGCTAGTCAAATGTTTGTGAATGTTGGTGTGTCTACCTGCCCTGCCATAATAAGAAATATCACCTATTGATTTATGTGCAGCAGGTTGTCAGCATCAGGAAATTGTATTATTCAGGCTTTACTCCAGACTGAATTCAGCTCAGTCAGGTTCTCATCCAGACTGTGGAGACATTGGCGCTCCTATAGACTGGTGAAGGTTGCTGACCTTTTTAAATTTGTATAAATCTGTAACAATTACTGATTGCTATTGCAATTATATATATATATATATAGATAGATATATATAAATCTTTTGTGTATACTGTTTGTTTTAGTAAGCGTACAATGGACCATCTATTGTGTCCTAATAAAGTCTATTCATCTATCTAAAATCACACAGACTCACAGTAACATGCATACACAAAGACACACATGTACACATACAAAGACACAGGAGCCCCTGAGTGAAAACCAGGGGACACAGGTTGTGCAGAATATGACACAGAGGGCCCTATCATATACCCAGTGCAAAACCGGTGTGCCAGTGGCGCAGGTGGCATTGCTATCTCACCACACCCGGCGCAAGGGTCATTTTTGCCACTAGTGTATGATAGCAAATCCACTTGCACCAGATCTGTGTGCCTAGAGGCATGAGGTCTAAAAGACCAGCCAAAACCTGGCCTTAATGCAAGGGGTAGACGTAAAACTGCCTGTACTGCAAGATACGGCGCAGCTGGCCAATGTGCTCAAACACATCTCAACAATCACACATACCGTTATTTTCTGTTTTTGCCACTCAACAGTGTATAATATTAATTTATTGCCTTTCTTTGTTTGAATTTATTATAAAAAAAGTCGCTGAAAGAGAAATAGTCCTTCAACCGATAATTACCATATGTAATCCATCCACAAAATTAATATAGTTTTTAAGCCTGTGTGTGTGTCTGCCTGCGTGTCTGCATATGTGCATATGTGTGTGTGTTTGCCTGTGCAGGCGAAAATGTATGGTAGAAGAGGATATGACAAAATATGGAAATATTTGCTTTTAAAACGATTTGACTGAAGGTGAAAATTTGCTGAGAGCTGTCTGACACAATGCATTTATTGAGCTTTGTCCCTGTCCAGCTAAATAACTAACTAAATCTTTGTAGTTCAGTCGTCTGTTTACATTTGCGCCAGGAGTAAGATAGCAAAGGCGCCTGCGCCACTGGCACACGGTGCAACCAGTCCTTAAAGGTAATGAGAGCAGACTCTCTAGTTGGTTATTGCAATTTTGGCCAAAGAAACACCCATAAAACACCCATGAATTGATGAGGTGATAGGACTATCACCTATCATTATCATCTCCCCTGTATAAATTACAACCCCTGCACTGGGTGCAAGTATAAGATAGGGCCCAGAACCTCAGAGGCCACAATATCACCTGTGAAAATTTTTTCACTGCACACAGCCCAGGACAGGAACTTCTTAAAAGAATACTGACAATGGTTGGCACAATCAGGAGAAATAGGACGAAGCTCCTACCTCAGCTTCTGACTGTAAATAACACGCCAGTCCATTCCTCCAACTGTAGATGTCCAACACAGCCCTTGAATCCTACATGTTCAAAAAGGGCAAAATGTGATGCTCATGAGCACTCTTCATAGGGATGGAAGGTTCAGTGGCCATACTTTAGGTAATACTTGACTATAACACCACTAAAAGAGGTGTAGACAACCTCAACAAGTTGCTGTCCTGCTGCAGCTGCCAAAGAAGAACATCACACAAAATTCTTATTATTTAAGAGCCTGTCTGTGACCGTCAACAGCCCTCTGAGGATACTAGCCTATCAAACTTCATCATGTGAAATTTCTCGTTCCTAGGGAAAAACAGGATGTGACAAAAAAATGATATTAAAAAAAATTTTATAAAAAAGAGGGAAGAGGAAGACCGGCAGTGCTACTACTGTTAAGTGGAAGTTGCTGTGTTGCTCCTTACACCCCTCTTGAGATTGAGTCAGTAACTTCCAGGTCACAAGAATTGCAATTGTGAGCATTTTCTGTATGTCAAAGTGCCTTTGGGCAAGAAACTGACCCCAAAATTGCTCCTGACTGCTGTTCCATCAGTATATGCTGAAAAAAAAGCTCAGAAACTGCTGTATTTCCTAAGGAAACTTAAGAAAGCAAAATTCCCATGCCAAGCTCTTGTCAACTTCTACAAAGGAGCGATTGAAAGCATCCTGACTGGAATCATCACAAACTGGCATGGGATGTGCACGGCCCAGGACAGGAAGTCTCTTCAACGAGTGATTAAAACTGCTCAAAACATCATTGGTACCCATCTACCAAGTATCAGTGATATCAGGGAGGTGAGGTGCCTGCGCAAAGCCAAGAGGATCCTAAAAGACAACACCCACCCCAGCCACAGCCTGTTCACCCTG
>JAQMCX010017213.1:0-19498 GCA_029814765.1 Acanthurus leucopareius | reverse complement strand
GACGGCCTCTCCCACCACAACCTGTGATCTCCCTCATTCCACTCCACACCTCCCTCATGTTGTTCTGCTGCAGTTGTGCCTCCAGCTTCTTCCTGTAGGAGTTCTTACACTCCCTCAGCTTGTCCCGAAGTTGGTGCTGCACCCTCCTCAGCTCCTCCTTGTCCCCAGACCTGAAGGCCCTCTTCTTGTCGTTCAGCAGAGCCTTCAGGTCACTGGTGATCCACGGCTTATTGTTGGGGAAACAGCGGACAGTCCTTTGGGGCAAGACGGTGTCCTCGCAGAATCTGATGTATTCAGAGATGCACTTGGTCATGTCGTTGATGTCCTCCCCATGAGGCTGACAGAGTGCGTCCCAGTCTGTGCACTTTGCGCCTCTCGTTGATTTCCTTGGGAAACTGGTTGTTCATCCCGAACGTCGTACTTTTGAGCTCCCGTCCTTTGCCCTTCACTAGCACTTTCTGCTTGAAATGTTCAAATTTAGCGATGATAGGATGGGGACGGTTTCCTCCTCGGGGTCCGAGCCGGTGAATGCGGTGGAAAGTGATGTTATTCACTGAGTTCGTGGGTATTTTCAGAGTGGATACCATACAGTTTTAAAGCAAGGCCTCAGGATTATCCTGTGCATTCTCAGGGATGCCGGTGAAGATTAAGTTGTCCCACATACCTCTAGTTTGGATACTGAGGACATTTTCTTTCTTTCTGTGTTGTCTCTCTGAAGGTCGTTTATTTGTTGGTGAGTGAACTCCAAACTTACTTTTAGATCTTTGATCTCCTGATGAAGCAAACAGAGTACCTCCAGTTTTTTATTGATAGATTCTAGTACACTTATCTGGATGTTGGTGGTCGTAAGATCATGTGTGTCGGTGGAGGAGTTGGTATTCTTCCTCTTAGCCGGGTTTTCTGGGGGAACAATAATATTTGAGTCTTCCATGACGCACTGGTAGAAGTAGCGATGAATGAAATCCTTGAGGTCCTTCACTCTGGCTAGTGATACAATGATGTTGTCACCCATGAACTAACCATGTTAATATTAATGGAGATATATTTGAAAGTAGGACTGAATAGTATTGTTTAATCTAGCAGCAGGGCACCGCCATGTAGGATCTCAAAGTCTATCTGTGTCTCGCGATCTCACAGCATGCCGCCTCCACCTCCGTGTGGTGTCAGTCCTGTTTTCAGTTTTCTGAGATCACTGTTACAGCCTGGCTCTTAGACTGCAACAAGGAAAGGGAGAAGAGACAATGTCGAGTGCAAATAACATAATTTTATTTTAGAAGTAAAGATAGATGCCTGTCAGGGTCAATCAGTAGTGTGGGTCTTTGTGGATGTGTGAGTTTATGGGTGCACAAATCAAAACAAAATAGCCACGCTGCGAGGCCTGCAAGTATAGCGTGGGCGAGCAGATGGAGTGAGGTACAATCTAAAGGGAAGGAGAGGGTATATAACCACATGGGCCCAGGTGTAGCTAATCACCCTAACGACGACCCTGCTTCGACCGGAACCTGAAAAAAGAGAACAGGACAGCAAGCGAGCACACACCTAGTGGCATGGAGGGGTTGTCACCATGATTAAAATCTCCTTGACCAAACTCATCTACATTACATGTTGCCATTTTAACACCTACCTGATACAGTAATACACAAGATTAATGACAACACTGTACCCAGTTATGAACTAAAAACCTCAAATCAGTCAACTATTGAAGGTTGCCACAAGTACCTCAAACATCCAGCAGTTTGACTTTGAAACCAGTGAGGCAACAGTAACACCCGCAAACGAGACCTCCACTTAAGGCTACACACACCTCATGTTAGAAGGCACGCTTTCCATGAGTACTCTATCCCTCTACTTGGAGATTCATCCCCCATTCAAACAATAGTTTTGGCAGGAACTCCCGTACTGTACAACTAGTCACTGCCTCTTTGCAAGCTAAATACAACTCTGTTAGCACCCCTTTCTTGAAAACAGTAATGTTTGTGTCTGTGGAGATTCTCATTCATCCAGGTCATGATTATCTTGAAGAGTCATTAAGACAAGGCAACTGGAATATGTTGAAATTTTTTGGGAAGACGTTTCACTTCTCATCCAAGAAGCTTCTTCAGTTCCAGTAGGAGTTTGTGTGTAACTACTATTAATGAAATTAGGCTTGTTAAATTGGCCTGTTTAGCTCTCTACATTCATAAATAGGTTAGTTCACATCCCAGATAAGCCCCCAGTAGATGTTAAAGAGAGTGGCTAGACCTAGCTAAACATCTGCGGAGTGGCATGTGTGGGTGTGTTTGCGTGGCTGGACTTTCACAGAGGAGCAGCTGTGGTGGTTTACCAGGGTGGCAAAAAGTGTCAATCCCCATGGGATGCTGGCTCATCACCTGCCAGTTATCAGAGTCTGTGGGGAGCCCGAGACCAAGCACAGAGGTGCTGCCACCTCATTGGTTTAGCATTCAATTTTTATTTTTGTGTCTGCATTTGTACTCATAGTTTGAGACCACATTGGGTGTCAACTTTTTGTGAGATTGATGCACTTTTGATCTTGCAGCCAAAATGTCTCTTTTTCTCTTCTTTCGTTTAGCATTTAATGTTTCTTGTGAAGTATTAAAGAGTCTTTTTGGCAGAGTTGCAAAACTCAAAAGAATAATGGTGGGGATCAGAAATGCTGTTGTTTTTGCTGCAACAACTTTTAAGTCAAGTCTTGATTCTCTCCACCATGCAGGTTTCTGCAGTTCTTCAAAATTATCCACATTAACCCGCATTAACCCACACCAACCCCACTGCCCTCATGTAGTCTAGCAAATTAATGATATGAATCTAAGGTCAGTGTGAGGAGGGCCTGAAGTGTCTCCCAATCTTGCTAGCAACTTAAGTCAAACTAAATGTTGCAAAATCACAACATCACGAAGAAAACTGCAAATAGCTCTTAACTGGCTGCTAAAGCTTAAAAAATTTTATGCTGTTTCAAAGTTAGATGGAAAAAGTAAAGGTTCCTGTGACATGCTCAAAACTGATGAATATAGAGCAACGTTATGAACAACAGTTATGAACAACAGCATCACTTTTCCTCAAGGCTCAGTTATTTAGAAAATGGATAACCAATTAAAGTGGACAGTTCTATATACAAAACAAGTCTGATCTGTTGATAAGGGTGTCCTAAGGATGGGAGAATGGATAAGTAAAACAGAAAAAGTCCTCTCAACACTACATCAGAAATTCTTGCAACCATCTGTTAACTCATCTGCCAGAGAATTCATTGAGTCTTACACATTTTTTTCCCATTTTCCATTGTGCAAAAGCCTGCAGTCAAAGGTTGGAAGCAGGAAAAAGCTAACTTACTTAGAAATGTATAACTCCTACATTAATGCCAAACAATGGATTATATGTTGGGGAGGACCAGTGCTGAGCATCCAAAGAGATTGTGGTACCAATTTTTGTAGATGCTCAGAGAGAACTAGAGGCCACACTTAGCCAACTAAATCACCAAAAGATTGAGGATACACTACTTACCGACCAAGTAAAATGGATGTATACTCCTCCATTTGAAACCCACTTTGGAGTAGTGTGGAAAAGACTGATCTGGCTTGTGAAAAAGATACTGTCTTTAGGTCTGAAGCAGCAAACTGTGGATGATGAAATGCTGCAGACAGCTCTATGTGAAGTGGAAGTAATTCTCAATGATAGGCCTATAACATATGTGTTAAGTGCTTCAAATAATCTAGAGCTCCTAGCACTGAACCACCTGCTGCAGCTAAAGACCAAGCCCCTCTTGCCACCTGAACTCTTTAACAAGGAGGAATATTATACCAGAAACAGATGGAAACAGGTGCAATAACTTGCTGAGCTGTTCTGGCAAAAATGTCTTAAGAATACCTGTCACTCATGCAATTAAGGCAAAGGTAGATCAAACAAAGAAAAATCTAAAGGTCAACAATATCACTGTTATAGACGATGAAACTGCACCCAGGAACTCATTGCCCCTACGCCTTGTGATAAACTGCCAGGGTCCAAAGGTCTTGTTTTTGGAATGTTATAGTCAAAATTAAGTCTAATGTTCTATGAAGACCTGCCGATAAACTCTGTTTACTCCTGAAAGCTGAAAACTGAGCATCAATAAGACTAGACATCTAAGCCCCCTCCCCATACAAATGCATTCACATACATGGACAAACACACACACACACTTGTGTGTTGGAATTACACCATCATAGAAAATCTCACTATAGACTTTGGAGGGTTTAAATTTGTGAATGAAGAAAACAAAATGTTGTATTGTTGAATGTCAGTGGACATATTGAAGCAACCACAACCTAGACCTAAGAATCCTGTTTTTGATTTTGTTTAACTATCAAAGAGTCAACTGGGATTGATAACTCAAAAAAAATAATTTCAGCTATTGAACAGTTTATATCTCAGTGCATACCATAAAACTGTGTGTGTTGATTACTCTCCCTAATCTCTGCCGAGTAAAGTTCAATTTTATTGATTAGCTGCTGTAAGAATGGAGCATAGAAGTCATCCTTCATTTGGTTCAAACCAGGTCTCGCACTCAGGTGTGATTTACAAGGCCTGATAGGGTTCTGGCAGAATTGATTTGGTTCTAGTCAGGCTTTGGCTGTTACATGCCGGTATCTCTTTCTTTCTCTGAGAGAGATTATATCCCCAACATTCCAATTTTCTCATGGATTGTGGTAGCACAATTTACTAATTTTAGCTATTCTAATTAATAATTACATAAAGTAATAAAATTCTAATCATATATTTAATCCACCTCAAAACACTATCCTTAAACAGGGACATGAAAGCTCATTAATCAAATCAGCCACACTTATAAGTATTTTAGATACACAATTAATAATTAATTTAATAATCCTAACATATGTTGCCTGGTCATAAAAAAGCTGGACAGGACACAAAATAAATTTTATGTGGGTCTCTGTTACCTGACTGAACTCACAGAATGTAAGTACAGTGGTCCCTCGTTTATTGCGGGGGTTACGTTCTAAAAATAACCCCTAATAGGCAAAATCCGCGAAGTAGTCAGCTTTATTTTTACAATTATTATATATGTTTTAAGGCTGTAAAACCCCTCACCACATACTTTATACAAACATACAGCACTTCAGAGTCACACTGCTTGCGATCGAACGTTTATGTAAATTTGGCAAGCCGAACGCATTCAGTACAGTACAGGAGACACGGAGGAGATTCATTGACAATGGTCTACAGTCCCTTAGCCAATCAGGACACAGAACACAATGCGCGGGTTCTCCCATAGCCAATCAGGATGCAGTACACAATGCGCGTTCATAAAAAAGCTTGTAAAAAAAGCATGCAAAATTGCACTAAAAAAAAAAATCTGCGAAACAGCGAGGCCGCAAAAGGTGAACCGCGTTATAGTGAGGGACAACGTACAACATCAACACTTATGACTGAGGGTTGTATAAAATCACAGTGATAACAGCAAACGATTGTTGTCTTGCTTTCCTGTATACAATACAGTTTTTCTCGCTGTTTACTTTTATACCCTGAGAACAATGGCACAATAAGCCCTTACATACCTTAACATGGACTGTCTAACTCCCTGTCAGAATAGGCTAGATTAGCCAGGTGCAAACTTTTAATAAAACAGACTTTAGGTGCTCTCACACCTGCCTTGTTTGGTCTAGACTTTCAGACTTTTCAGTTAGAACTGGACCAAAATTACAGGTTTGGACACACCCCTGGGCTGTGGTCCAGACTATTATCAGACAAAAAAATTGGACCAAGATCTCCCTGAAAGGTCAGGACTCTGTCCAATTCTAAGTGAACCATGGTTTGGTTCACTTCAGGTGAGAACGCAAGCAGACTAAATTAAGGACCTAATTCAGGAAGCAAACCAAAACACCACGCACTATGGGTTGAAAATGGCCACAGCATAATAATTAATTAACCAATTAATTAATTAATTAATTAAATAACACCAAATTGTTAAAAAACATAGCCTACCTTTAAAAGAACGGTTAATTTAATTAACGTAATTAACAAATTGCAATCCGCCAGTGTATATTCATTGTTGATGTCTGACAGAAGTGATTTCCCCAGGCAAATTTTCTAACTAATAGATCCTAATAGGTGCAATCTGTAATTTAAAATAAAAAATAAATAAATAAATAAATTTAACAAATTCCCTGAACACTAACCATACCAAAACTGAAATGCAACAATGTATAAATTTTGTCCTTTGGTCCTAACCAAGGTCTGGACTACAGGTGTGAAAGCACCCTTAATAGTCACAGAGCTAAGTATTATAGACAACAGTAGTGGCTCGTTTCTAAACCGAGAAAACACAAATACAGCAAAAATAAAAATAAATTTATTTCTTGAGCCACAAAATTATTTATTGTCTTAGTAACTTCATTAAAGTGCATCACTTCAGTAGAAATGTACCGTGGAATTGTAAACACAATAATGCAACCTATACAGTGCAAACATTAAATGAGTCCAAGATGAAGTTTACAAAAAAACCTCTCTCTCCAGTGTGGGGCCTGTGCGCTAAGACACACACCCTCCTGGAACTCAACACTGCAAATCTCCCCTCTGAGTGGCAGATAAATAAAATGCACATGTTTTAATTAAACATCACACAGCACCAAATACCTTAGCTTTTGCCCATTTGTTTAATAAACCACCAATTAAACTGTCCTGCTGCTCAATTTTGTTTTTCAGCAAATTAAAGAAATGACACACTCAACATGTCTGCCCCACACCCCTACAAATATTGTCAGGAATACAAAATTATCACTAATTAATCTTTCTCAGCTAACTTTAACATAATCTAATTCACTTACATAACTTACATTTCACCAGTCTACACAAAAATTACCCAACTTTGGGTAAAGGTTGGAGGGTTTGGAATTCTGCAGTGTAAGGGCTGGCAACATTCATACTTGTGCAACATTAAATAGGCCAACAGATTATTTACTCAGGTGTTTTTTTTAAATAAAATACCAAACATGAAAACACTCAATATCTTATGAGTTCTTACAAGGTGCTATACACAGCTGTGTGTCTATGTGTCTGTGTCTGTGTAACAGACAGAGGCAAGAGGGCTGACTCAAAATGGTTGACTGCATATCTTAAACACAGGAGTTTAAAACAAACATGAAAGAATTAAAGATGGCTGGTGGGGGAGGTCATCAAAGGTTTCTTGGCTTAAGGCAGGTGCATGTTAAGTATGGATGCCAGTTTACTAAATGGGTTACATACAGGTTACTTACATGCAAGCTATTGTATGTACTTTCAATTCTATTTATTTATTACTTCAGTTAGCAGCTTGCTGCTAGCTCTGCTTCATGACTCCTGTTGCTCTTAAAAACAGCTGGTGGACCGTGTATCCTAGTTGCTGGAGCTAATTTAACTTATTCAGTCTTGATACATCTTTTGGCAGGCTCTTGCACAACTGCTGTTGGAAAGAAGTGTAGTGGAGCACTCTGCATTGAGCTGCATAGGAAGTATTGTCATCCACAGCGCTGTGGAGTAGACAGAAGAGCTTTTTAGAACTGATGACCTTTGCTCAGGGTTGAGAAAAAGAGCAAGGAGCAAGAGCTGAGTACTTTGTTCTGCAAGGTTGAAAAAGAGCCTGCTGAGAAAGAGAGTGATCTAGGACATCATCGGTCCTCACACTTAGGTGTGACCCCTGGGGGGACTCTGGGAAGGCGAGTTCATGGTTATTTATCTGAGTTCCTGGGGGTTATAGCCAATGGAAAAGCAGGAACCAGCTTTAGGCCAGATTTCATACTGAGATGTGATTTGGAAGGCCTTCCTTTGTTCTACTTGCATGTTACGATCCAAAGACCATTAGGCCTTTAAGGGTGAATAGCACATTTTCTTGCTGTTAAAAAATGTGTCTGTCCAATGAGGATTCTTAATGACAGCAAGTACCTACCTATGGAAGTTAATGTTTCTGTTTTCTGCATTTTGGGTGATATATCTGTTGATCTGTTGTGATCTCTGATTTCTTGCTGCAATTTTTGGGTTAGGGTTAGGGTGGGTGTGTGAGAAGGGGTATTTTTTTTATTTGCTGTTCTATTTTGAGATTTGTTGTTGATGTTAAGCCAGCTTACAAATAAGCCTGCTAAATATAACACCTATAAATAACAAAATATAGTGAAGGGTTTTGTGTGGACCCAAGGAGGACTTGAGAACACCATGTGGAAGCAAATGCAGATCAAATTAAAGAGTAAAAAATATTACGTTGTGTTTCTTCTTTTAAAAAGGGCACTTAACTGATTTAATAAGTTTACTTGTCATGGTGAGTGACATAAGTCCTGTGATACCTGCTGAACACTTTGTATTTTTTGTGGCTTTACAGGATCTTTTTAAGTTTGAGAAAATAACCATGATAATATCATAAGAGTTATTTAATGAGGGTCTGTGAACTACCTATAAGCCTGCATCAAAAAGTGGGGAACTGGAATATGTGTACATTTGCCAGGCAGGGATGCGCTCATGCACCATGATACTCTCCAAACCAAAAAAATAGAACAGAACACGTGAATTGTAAGAACACAATATTTTTTGCATTTATTCTTATTTATAATGTGAATAAAATGTGGTAACACCAGCAAGCACATGAAAAATTTCTGTTGTCGGGATGCTGATTAGCTCAATCGGTAGCGCGGGCGTCCCATGTACAGCAGGCTAAGTCCACCACGCAGACTCCGGCTCTGACCATTTGCTGCATGTCACTACCCCCTCTCTCTCCCTGTTTCCTGTCCACTCTCTCAGCTGTCCTATCAAATACAGGCGAAAAGCCCCAAAAATATAATTAAAAAAAAAAAAATTCTGTTGACAAAAAAATGTAACACAACAAATAAATGATTGTGTTCAGTGTCCACAACCTCAGAGTGAACTCTGGACTGTGGTCACAAATTCAAAATCACTCATTACTACATTACATTACATTACTTACAAAGGTGGGAATGGGGTGGAGTGGGTTTGTGTATGTGAGTTGGAGGGGGTGGGGTGTGGCTTTCATGTCACTGAGGTTACTCAAAGGTCACACTATATGTGTTGTCATGGTAAGGGCTGCTAGAAAAGAAAGAGGAAATAAACAACAGGGTCTGATCAGTCTGTTCACCCTTTCATCTTTCAATACACAATGTGACCCTTTTGTTACTGGCTTTAACAATGCAGGACAATAAGCAAGAATAAGAGAGACAAACGAAGATGGGAAGGAAAGAAAGAGTAACAAGGGCAAAGAATCTTATACTCAGTTTCAAGATAGAATGTATGTTATGACTCAGTAAAAAGGACTATGAGTCCTGTATCCAGATTCTTGAGTCTTACTCTCTGATTGCTTGCTGGTTACGGCCACTCTTTTGACCTCTTCCATCATCTCTACCTCACTTTTAGGGCCAGGTGGAGGTCATGCTGCATGAGGCCTGTTGTCCTGTGCATACGTATCTGTGTAGGGGTTGTAATGCCTTTTATGTAAAAGAAGTTGCTGTGTATTTAGTAAGTGTAATGACAGAAAAAAGGGTTCATGCTTGTGTGTGCTTTCTTGATACTAATGTTAAATGTAAGTGATTTAAAGCATTTCTCTTGCTTTAAACTGATGAAAGTTAAATAGCATGAAAATGAAAAAAACATTTTGTTTAATTGTTGACATAGAAATGAATAAAGGGGTTGGTGTTAGTAAGTATTATATACTATATAGTATATATACTATTTTGTTACACTGTTATTAAGACATTTATATGACAAAACTGTAGCAAAAACGAGAAGAGGTTCCAGTTTTTTGTTTTTTTTTCAATGTATATTACTGGATTGTGCATTACAGGGTAGAGAAATAATAATCATAATTACAAAAGAAGACCAGGCAAACCAAGTTATATAAAAACAAAAAGTTTGTTTCAATTTTGTTACAATAGAATAAAATATGTTTTTTTGTAAGGATTAAATATATTTGGTGGAAAGATGCTTGATAAGGTTTACAAAAGCAGGCAGCATATATCCTTTTCAACATTTTCCTCTTTTGAGATGATCCCTTTTTAAAGTAAACATATTTTCTGTAACATTATGTTCAATAAAATTTTACATTTAAAAAACTTTTTTATCTCTAAGTATTGCATTGCTTATTCCAGTTTACACGTAAGCCTCTCTTTTGTTTCATAAGTTCTGTACACTCAGAGTGTGTGTGGGTATTGAAAACCTATTGGCAGTTTAGTAAACACAAACCTAAGTGCATATGTGGTGCATTGATAGACAGTGGTAGTGTGCTGCAGCAAAACATATTGTCATCTTTTTAATGCCTGAAAAGGAGAAGACCTTAAAAAAACAGACTAACACTGTGGGCCAAACTTTACCCAGAAGAAAAATGATATACTTGTCTAGGAGGTTCATAATCATAGTCACTGAAATTTATAGTACTACGATGATGATGCTAATTTGGCTTTGGAATAAATAATAAATATTAGAAATACCTCTTACCTTGATATTATGAGAACCGCTGACAACTGTATGAAGTGGTTTACTGTTGTAAGATTAAGTGGCAAACAAATATTTGTGTCCAATAGACACCAAAACAAATGTGTATTTAGAGACAGCGCTAAAGAAGACTTCCACCTGTGTATTTTAAAGAGCATTTAACTATACCTTATGATTTTCTTAAATAATGGAGTTTCCTCCACATTTAGTTTTTCACCTCAGTAATCACTGCGTAACTGTACCTCTCTCTCTGTTGGTTCTGTCTGAGTTCTTTATCTTCTGACCATGTGCCGTAGCTCTGCCATGCAGCATGGTTAACCTTGGCTCTGTAGCCTGCTGTCTTACTCTGACTCTTAACTGTCAGCAAAAAATCTTCATTTGCTCCCCAAAATCACATTAGCATATTTCAATTGGCTCCAGAGCTGCTGCACTGCACAGCCTCTATAAAGCACTTCTGAAGAGTCCATGGTTGAACTGAATGACGTTTTAAAATGTCCCTGCTCCATCAGTCAAATGTTTTTGCTGCGTCAGTGAAGGAATGGACAAGGGCAATTCTCTCTGCGTGGAAAGATTAGAAACATGAACAACATGGCCTTCAAGTAAAAGCTTACCAGATGTCTCCTAAAGGCTCTCCATTATTTTTATTCTGAGTTGTGAATTCTTGAGCATTTTACAATTTTTAAGGATTGTTCAGTTGCCTGAATAGGTGACTTGGTTTACTTTTCAAAAAAGAAATGAATGAAGAGAAAAAGTAAAAAAATTACCTAAATCCCCCTCAGATTTTCTTATAGACCCTAGATCCCTATTTTAGGCTTTAAAAGATGAAATAGATGATTCGTGTCTGATTCTTATTTGCTCCAGAATACAGAATAAAATGGAGAGTACGCAACATTTATCAACCCAATACCAAATCAATACTAATACTTCAAGAGTTAATCTCAAGTTATCACATGATTAATTCCACAATACACAAGAAATTTGTAGTCTTTAAAAGAATCTGTACCTTTACCTCAGTGATGTAATCCTGCAAATTTATACTGAAATAATAATATCTAAAAAAAAGTGATTTTGTAATATTTCATATTTTTGGTAGTAACTGTAAAATTAAAGAAACTAAAATAAATTTAAAGTATGTGTGTATGTTAATATATATATATATATATATATATATATATATATATATGTGTGTGTGTGTGTGTGTGTGTGTGTATGATTATGTGATTCCCAACTGTGAGTGACCTTCCCGATACACTACACATTTGGTATGTTGTAGTTACTTATGTCAGGGTCAGTTATTTTCCTGCAAAGATATTGTTTGGAGTTTGATAGAATTTTTTTTTGCGTGTAATGTACAATAAATTGCATGATGATTGTTTATAATAATAATTTGTTTTTCAGAGTGTTGTAGTGTAAAGTATGTATTTTTATCGTTATGATAATTACAGGAACAGACAGGTGCATTTGAGCAGACTAAGGAGCCACTGGGGTCTGCACTTTAACTCTTAGACAGTAGGTGTCACCCTGCTGCTAATTCAACTCATTAGAGAGCTGCAAACAGCACAAAAATGAGTTTAATTAGTATGTGTATACGCATTTTCTATTTGTATCCTAATTTTGTTTGCAATTTTTAAGAAGTATCCTGACCAATGGAAACTTAATTAAAAAACAGGGAACTTAAACTCCTCAATCATTTAAAGATCCCATCCAGATAAAATATGTAATGTATTTGTAAACATTAAACATTTAAACATAAACAAATTAAATAAATTTAAAAAAAAGAAAAAAAGAAAAGAAAAGAGATAAATAAAACTAATGCTCTTAAAAAAAACTGTACAATCTGTAACCAATGGATCTTGTTTTTGTCTTACTTACAAACCATTGCTGATGCATTACTCGCTATCACAAGGTAATTAATCATTTCTTACACACTTAAATCTAAACCTATACATTCACCAGGGAATGCACCACATTAGTAATCAGAGTGAAGTGGTCATGTCCACATGTGTGGCTTTGTTGGATTGTCTTGGTGTGTGTGTGTGTTTGTGCGTGTGTGTGTGTGCGTGCGTGTGTGTGTGTGTTTGTGTGTCTGCTGTGTTATTTATCAAAAAAGGCCAACATGTTGTAGGAGAGAAGAAAGAGTTGGACAGGGCGGGATGGAAAACGCTCTAATTAGTAAGTATTGCACAGTAAAAAGCAAAAAGGAGGATCCTCCCTAACGAGATCTCATCTAATGATAAATGTGTGAGAGTGTCTTTGAAATATTGATGAGTGTGTAATGAAGCAGAGCCGACAGACCTCATCTAAGCACTGAGAAAAGAAATACACAACCACATACACGGGCTGGGTATATACTGTACTATGGTTATGTGAAGTTGGGCTTTGAGAAAGAACATAGCCAAAAGTATGTGGACAGCTATACAATAAACATGTAACTGTCACACCATTTGCAATGATGTGCTGTTACACGAGTCTTTCCGCCGGTTCAACTCCCACACATTTGTTCCCCATTACATATCAAAGCATCAGTGAGGTCTGACACAGATGTTGGGTGATCTGATTCAAGGTCAGTGTTCCAGTCCATCCAAAATGAGTTAGATGGGACTGAGGGCAGAACTCTGTAAAACCATTTCTGTATGGGGCTAGCTTTGTGTACACTAGCATTGTTAGGCTAAAATAGGAAATGGACTTAGAAAAACTGGTGGCACTAAGTTAGACTTTTGTCTAGAATACCACTGTATTGTGTAAGGATGTAAATTAATACAAATGCATTATTTGGATATGACCACATGCTCTCTGGTATAAACTCCATGGGCCCTATTGTACAACCGGTGCAAACACGGTGCACCAGTGGCGCAGTGGCATTGCTATCTTATACCCAGCGCAAGTGTCATTTTTGCCACTAGTGTACGATAGCAAATCCACTTTCGCTAAATCTGTGTGCCGAGGAAGGCATGCCTCAGAGCATTTGCTATCTTGTTCTCCGCGCACTGGAGTCTTCTGGGCCTTGTGCTTAGACCAGCCAAAACCTCGTCTACCTCAGGGCGCAAACGTATAACAGCCTGGCCAACGTGCTCACACACGTCTTCACGATCACACACACCATTCTTTTCTGTTTTTACCTCTCAGCAGTGTAAAATAATTAAGAGTGCTTTGTACATATTTAGTAAATTTAGTAAAGTGAACTTTGAAAATATTTTCGATCACAAAGTATTAATTTTGAAGTAAACAGTGTACGCATGGGAGTGTTTATCTCACATTTGGCCAAATACCTTTCATTATGTGAGACCCCCTCAAAAACAAACTAGGAATCATTGTACTCATAATACCAAATTAATCTCAATAGACAGGACAGGATCACGGCTGTCAGATCAGTCGGTTACAGCTAAAGCAACTTCATTGTTCATGTCAGTGTATTTACTTGATCAGAAAAACAAGGATTAAATAATAATTATCTATAACATGAACACTGAGCCAAGAGGTCTGTCTCCTCACTGCTGAATCACCTTTCTTTGTTTGAATTCAATATCAATAAGCGGCTGAAAGAAAAACAGTCCTTCAACCATTAATTACCATATGTATTCCATTCACAAAATGTTTTTAATTTTTAGGTTTGTGTGCCTGTGTGCATGTGTGTCTGCGTATGTGTGCATTTGTCTGTGCGGGTGAAAATATACAGTTCAAAGGGATTTGACAAAATATGGAGATGTTTGATTTCTAAACAATTTGACGTAAGGGGGAAATTTGCTGAGAGCTGTCTGACACAATACATTTATTGAGCTTTGTCCCTGTATGGCTGAATGAATGACTAAATGAATAGATAAATAAATAAATCCTTGTACTTCGGCTATCTGTTTATTATTTATGTTTGCACTGGGTGTAAGATAGCAATGATAGATAACAAGATAACAACCAGTCTTTAAGGGGAATTAGAGCGGACTCTCTGATTGGTTATTGCATTTTCGGCCTAAGAAACACCCATGAAACACCCATGAATTGACAAGGTGATTCTACACAGCTTACAGGACTATCTGCTGTGCGCCAGTAGCACATTGGGCGGGGAAGAGCAGTATACTGCCGTGCGCAAGTGTAAGATAGGGCCCCATGTGTTATTGTGATGACCCTTCCATGCCACTAGGTGTGTGCTCACTTGCTGTCCTCTTCCTTCTTTTTCAGGCTCTGGTCGAGGCTGGGTCGTCTTTGCTACACCTTGGCTTGTGTGGTTTTATACCCTCTCCTTCCTTTAGATTTTTGTGTTAAATTCTATGTGTTAATCTATTCCTGTTTGTATTTGTGTTTTGCAGTAATAGTTAACTTTCCAACAAAAACATATACAAATATGTTGTAGGAAAAAAACTCTCAGAGATAGCTTACCGGAGACTCATCCAGTTTCTTAGTTTCCGCCAGATTTTTTTCAGTGCTGATGCTGAAGATTGATAGATGTTTCAGAGCTGTTATTTTTCTTTTATGATCCCATGGTTAAGCTGGGCACCTGTTTCAATTAGACCATACGCAGCCAATGGGATGAAATCCGGAGTCTCCTCAATATTTCATGAAAAAATGGCAAAGACACCCTTTTTTGTCAAATTTTTGTCAATTCCAGTTACAGATATTTCAAACCACTTAATATCTGGGATTTATGTACAATTCATTATTTTTTTTTTTTACTTATGGTGGTACATTGTTAAACTATGAACATACACATACAATATAAGAACTATGTAAAGTGATCTAGACATCTCTCACAAGTCTCAAGTATAAACCCTGCAATTTATTAGTATAAATCTAACCACATTAAAAGTTGTCTCAAGGCATGTTACATAAAGATATGGTCTAGACCCACTTTAAATTTACTTTATTCTTTGAAACCCAACAACTGGAAGAACTACACATTACCAAGCACTGAGCAACAGTGATAAGGCACCCAAAAACATTCTTGACTGTTAAAATAAAACCATTAAATTGATGTGGTAATAATTTTTTTCTCTTAATTAAATTATTCATAAAAACATGTTTAAATTGTTTCCAAAATGTTAACACATTTTAAAAAACCTGAGTTGTTGTCTATTATCATTATTTCATGTGTAAGATTATATGTGTGTATACATACATACATACATACATATGTATAAATATATATATATGTGTGTGTGTGTGTGTGTGTGTGTGTATTATTATATATATTATTATTTATTTATTTATTTATTTGTGTGTGTGTGTGTGATGTTTCAATTACAATAACTTCTGTTCTGAATGAACATCAACCACAAAACATTAAATATCTCTCTCACTTGATTTATTATTTAACATTTTTAAACTGTTGATTAATATTATTAATTTTTAGCTCATTACAGTCTAAAATGAAAATGAAAACATTAAAAAAATAATCATATTACAAAAATATAATTAAAAAAAATAAAAAAGATATATTAAATGTTATTTATATTATAAATATATTATATATTACAATATATATATAATTTATCATATTAAATATTCCAGAAAGCTTAAGTGCAAGTGTATGCAGATTATACAAAAATCCAAAAATGTTGACTTCATCTGCTCATGAATATATATGAATACATCAAAATGTATTTAAAAGTGCAACAAACTAAAACTGAAATTTGTTTGTTTATTTAAACAGTACCCTAAAAAATACACTTCTGTAAATGCACATTTTTATTGAGTGTTCTACCAATATAACAGATGCTGACGTGGTGTTGTAGATAATTACATTAAAATTATAGCAGACTTCTGTCTTCTATCACCGAATATACAAATAAAACTTCAATGAATAATAAGAGTCCAAATTATTCCATCCATTCCCACTAATACCCAGTTAATATTACAATAAAATAATATGAAAGAAAGAACAAGCACAAACACGAAATAATAGATGACTGACATAAAAAAAGCAGGTGAAAGGAGTTGAATGAGAGGAAGAGGGAGAAATAAATTCTTTCAATAAAAGAGAGGAAAATTCAAAAACTGAATTACGAATGGGAGCATGGAGAAGTATACTGTAGAGGGTGGAGGAAGGGAGAAAAAGAAAGGAGTGGGAGGAAGGAAAGCAGGGATCATAGGTCACTAATTTTTTATCCATTACTGGTCAGGGTCACAGTCTGGGTCACAGCTGTGTGTTTGTGTATGCGTGTGTATGTGTGTGTGCGTGTGTGAGTGTGTTTGTGTGTAGGAGATTTAAACAACAAAAAAGAGAGGAGCGAGAGGGAGCAAGAAACAGGCAGAACAAAATGGGTGTGAAAAGGAAAAAAGAGAAGGGGTATTAGAAAGAAAGAGTAGTAGAAAATGGAGTAGAGAGGGAAGAGCAGAGGAGCAAGAGTTGAAGAAGAAGTAAGGAGAGGAGGAGTAGACAGCGGGAGGGAAGAATTTGTATTTGACCGTCAGTTGACCTCGTCCTTATCACCCTCTCACCTCTCCTTCACCTCCCTACCACCATCTTTCATCCTGGACAGATGAGGCCCTACACACACACAGACACACACACACACACACACGCATATGCACAAACGCATACACACACACACACACACACACACACTGTGTGACCTTTCCTGGCAGTAACCTCTGCTTTGCTCAATAGGAATGTTGAAGGAGAAGAGGAGTGAAGAACTAAGTTATACACACAAACACAAAGGCGACATAATGAGACAAAGACACAAACATTTTATAGAATTAGTTGAACAGAGAATATTAAAAAATGTAGCAGAAAAGAGTCTCAGATTTTCCTGTTGTGTGTGAATTGATTTGATTTGATGGTAGATGACAAGCAAAGCCTTAAGTGTCTTTTTTACCAGCTTAAGTAAGAGAGACACAAACACATACGCATATACACATATATTCACATATACAGAATGATATATGGGTTAAATCCTCAGTTAGACCTGTCCATACATACATACAATCAAAGGCATGAGACAGACACACATGTCAGGGGCGTTTATGTCGTGCAGATGTTGAACAGGAAACGAGCTGTGATCAGGAACACAAACACATCAGATAAATGAAACAAACGGATAATCCAGTACAGTTGGATTATACTGGGGCTGTCTAAATATTAGATTTATTACATGACTAACATGAATTAGAAAATCCAACAATATTGTTGCTATGTTGATAGAAAATGTGAAAAAAATCCTATCAGTCAAAATTATTGTTAAATTTAGTGTTTTGTCTCCTTTTCGGACAAATGAGTTACACACAAAATATGAGAACAGGGAGGTGGAGGAAGAGTTTTAAACAAAAGTGATCAAAAAGAACAATTACACTTTGTCGTTTCTTCCATTTGATGGCGAGTGGCAGGTACTGCAACCCACTTTAACAAAGAAATGCTGGAATGATATAAGAAAAAATTAAATCAGATATCAGTGGTTTAAGAAGTATATTATAAACATACAATTAATATTTGTGTATTAGTAACACAATATCAGTATTTAATTTCTAAATCTCAAGGTTATTGTCAGTACTGTACAGTACAGGTTTTTAATCGTTATGGTTGACCTTGACATTATAGAATCTAAATCAGAATATTCTAATTTAAAACTAAACCAAAACAAGATAATAAAGTATAATTTACTTTGCAGTGTTAGAGATTGCTACTGCATATGGGGAAAAAAGTTTTATAATCCCTTTTGTGACTCCAGTGGGAGCTGCCTTTAGTGATATCAGTGAAGTCAGAGTTTGTTTTTTCTGAAGATTACATGTTTGATAATGAAAAAAGTCTGACTGTTTGGGGCTAGAAAGCAGTGATTTTACTGGACCAGGAATGCTCCTATATAATGCTAGAAGTTTCAGGCTACATTAGCTGCTAATAGCATCCTGGACAGAATTGTCAGCAAGTGAGTTGCATATGTAATGCAGGTACCTGGCTTTTTGAGTTTTCTGTGTCACAAAAAAATGTACTTGAAATATCTAAATGGTAATCCAAAATAGATTTCACAAATAAATGTCCATTGACAAATGCTAAGTATAAAAATGTTGATACATTAGTTACAGTTTACAGATGCAAATCACACTGTTGCTATACCAAGGCTAGATTGAGCAGCAATTAACAGTTACTCTGGTTTGTTGACCCTATTTTTATTGTGGCCTTTGACAACTGGACATCTCTTACTCAATCTCCCTTTGAATTTTAATATCAGAGGGATAACTGTAGACATATCAATGTTTTTTATATATATAATTTGTATTTAATTGTTTTATTTTATTTAAACCTTTTTTTGGGGGGGTGCTTTTATTTCTGATAGGACAGCTGGAGATAAGACAGGAAAAGGGAGAGAGAGAGAGAGGGGGAATAACATGCAGTAATGGGCCTCTAATCGAACCAGGGACCACTGTGGCATGGACACTCAGATATTTGTGCTTGCTGCACTGTACATGGGACACCCGCTCTACCAGCTGAGCTATTCTGCACCCCTAATTGTTTTAATTTTAAAGTCAATTTGAAAAAAATATAGGTTAGGTTTATCTTAGTTTCACTGTAAAGCATGTGTGTGTCAAGTTTTATATGTCTGTTTGTGGACACTTATTACTCATGTTGTGGAGATATACATTGTTGATCTCCTTATTCAGAAACATCAGAAAGAAAAGTCCAAATAACATTTTAACACTTTTCATTAAATCTTAGGGTAAGGACCTTGGTAAAGGTTGGGGTTAGGAGTAAATGTAAGTAAATGTTATGGAAACATGACTGTGTATATGTGAGTGTGTGTGTGTGTGTATGTGTGTTAATATAAAGTTTTGGATGAATGAATACACATATACATACATGTATATGCTGTGTGTATTCATGAATATGTATTACTGTATATGTAAGTATGTGTTATCATGGCTACCTCAGCACTATAAATTTCCCTAACAAAGCAGCAGGGAGCCCTGTGCTACCATTCATTTCTCTCTGTAGCTGTACAGTAAGTGTGTATTTGTGTATGTGTGTGTGTGTGTGTGTGTGTGTGTGAGAGAGAGAGAGAAAGAGTTAGAGAATGTGTCTGACCTCTTGGTGAACCAGCCTCTGATTGCTAAACAC
>JAQMCX010017212.1:0-19502 GCA_029814765.1 Acanthurus leucopareius | reverse complement strand
GAGACTCGGTTCATGGCAAAAAAAAAAGTCACCTCTCCATCTGTTCACGGCTTCAAAGGCAGCAGGAGCTCACCTACACACACGACACATACCTACACACACGACACACACCTACACACACCGACACACACGACACACACCTACACACACCTACACACACGACACACACCTATACACACCTATACACACCTATACACACCTACACTCACTTACACACACCGACACACACCGACACACACCTACGCACACCGACACACACCTACACACACCTACACACACCTACACACACCTACACACACCGACACACACTCATCTGTCACTATTAGCAGCCCTAAAAGGTCTACCAGCAGCCTCCCTCGGCCTCCCGACGCCGTGTTTTATGGATGGAAACTCTCACCGGAGCTCGAAAAGAGGGAACACAACTGAAAAGCAACGTGGGAGTCAAACGTGCAGAAAAAGAGCGAGAACGGATGTTTGCTTGTTCAGCATCTGAACAAAAAAAAACGATAATCTGCTGAGGAAAAAGGTCACATCAGCAAAATGGATCAGATTAAGACTGAAAAAAAAAGGTTGATCCGACGTAACTCGACACAGAGACCAACGATCGGAGCGTCAGAAGGTTTCTGCTGCAAACAGAAACGTGGAAACTTCACAAAAACGATGACTCTGCGAAAAATCCAGAGGAAAGAGTCAGGAAGCATCGCTGACCTCGACTTTTTATGGGAAACATCCCTGTTCTCTAACAATCACTGGCAGTGAAACCTGAGCAGAAAACTTCTGGATTTTAGGTCCAGATGATTTTTTTAAATATTCAGTTTGTATCTGATTTTCTTTCCAAACAGGTTTCCCTCCTCTGTAATCTGTTTTCAAGATTTTTTATGCTTATTTCCTGATAAAGCCTTTTTTTCTGCCTTTTTAAAGCAGCATCCTTCTTGAGAAAATGACTTCATCTTGACTTTTGTCCTGTAAAACTCATTTTTGACTGATAATTGAAGAGTAAAGCAGCTGCAGATGATTTAAAAAGTCATTCATTCACCCACAGACACAGAGACGTGGTTGAGATGCCATGCAAGGCATCGAATCAACACCCAGAAGCGTTTCAGACAGCGCCCCCTGTGGACGGGAGGACTGGGTCTTCGGAGTTTCTGGCCAGAACTTTTCTTTAAGTGCTGATTACGACAAAAACAAAAGAGAAATTTAATTCAGTGTGACTGTTATAATCAGACTCGGACTTCGTGTCTGAAATCTCAAACGTGAACTCGCCCCTCGGTGCCACGCTGCTCTGAATCGGCCTGCGGTGATGAATATAGATTATGAAAACAATATGAGCTGAAACGTCTGCGGCAGCCGCCTGTTATCGAGCCTCGTCCCTGAATTAGTAATGAGGGCGACATAAATTATGCAGAGTGATTAGTAACCAGGCAACATGCAGGTTTACCTCGCTGTTTATAGATCAGTGCAGTGGGAGCGAGCGAGAGCGAGGGAGAAACGGTGTGTGTGTGTGTTCAAAGAAAACACACCTCAGGTACAAATCACAGCGTGTTAAAGTGGACGTCGGTGTGCGGATCTTGTTTCCAGCTCAGTTTCACTCCACTTCTTTGATTTATTTTGGGCTTGTGAGTGTTTGAAGACGTTCAATCTTCATCTGTCTGACCTGTTTCCACACAAACGAGCAGCTGCAGGAGGGAAACACGACGCCATGTTTTCAAAACTGTCCACGTTAAAAAAACAAGAATTAAACACAACGTTGGTCATCCGTCCTCATTTTATTTACAGGGTTTGGGCCTGAAACCTTCATATCTCTCACAGAACGTAACCGATGAACAAAAATGTATATTTTTAATAAGACAGAACACATTTTAGTTTGAGGATAAAAACCACATCGAATATTTTTTGACACTTTTTGATAATTTAACACCATTTTAAGCTGCTTTATTCACCTGCTGCTTTTCTGTGTCTTCAATGAACACAAAGTTTCAAACTGCAGATTCTTTTGGAGCTCGAAGTTTAAAACTTGATGCATTAGACTGAAAATCTTTGGTCACATCTTCAAACGCAGAGACGTTTCAGCTTCAAGCTGAAGTCAGAAACAGCTGAAGGTGACAGAGAACGTGAGAGAGCGTCACAAACCTTCAACACGTCCGAATCCTGCCATGAAAACCACCTGGAACCTCACCAACGCAGTGACATCACTGATGCCGACGGCGCTGGTTGTGTGTGTGTGTGTGTGTGTGTGTGTGTGTGTGTGTGTGTGCGTGTGTGTGTGGTTAGTCAGCAGCTGCAGCAGGTCGCTGGTTTTTAAACCGGATCATCAGTTTTTAGAAAAAAGCAGAAAATAGATAAAAACACGAGTTCTGTTATCGTCATTGTGTTTTTACTGAAATCCTGTTTGTGCAGCCTGAGTGGGCACACACACACACACACTCACACACACACACACACACACACATGAGTCATGATTCCACAAATACTGTTGTTCTTTGTGTTTTTTGACATAAATCCCACTGAAGCAAACACTCACACAAAAGCTCATTTAAATGACGCAGCTTCCTGCTCCGAAAGAAACAACCTCCACTTTGTTTCCCTGCTAATTTCAGCCAGCTCACACACACACACACACACACACACACTCACACACACACAGGCAGGTGTGTGACGTCCACACAGCCCCGCTGCAGAGCTCAGCCTGTAATTACGGGCGGATTAGCGGGAACGGCCGGGCGTCGCAGAGGTTACGTGTCGATGCTGCTCACACAGCTTAGCGGCCTGATCCTCTGTTTAGTGTCGGTTAAGACACTTCGTCATCCACACGGCGATCATCAACAGTCCCTGTTCACCGGAGACTAACGAGAGGCGGAGAGCTGCAGAGGCTGGAGGGCAGACAAAGACACAAAGACACACAGACACACAGACACACAGACACGAAGACACGAAGACACACAGACACACAGACACGAAGACACGAAGACACACAGACACAAAGACACACAGACACACAGACACACAGACACACAGACACAAAGACACACAGACACACAGACACACAGACACAAAGACACACAGACACACAGACACACAGACACACAGACACGAAGACACGAACACACAAAGACACACAGACACACAGACAGGAGGAAAGCAGCGGCCTGATGTGATGAATCAGCTTCGTGCCATAGACACTTTCTGACCTTCAGCTCATCTTTAAATCACCAATCATACGAGTGTCGGTTTGTTTTCCAGCTTTGCAGCCACTTTTCTCCAACATGTCGGTGATCCCTGAGGTAAAGCTGAGGGAAACATCACAGGTGCCTGTAAACTGAACACACGAACCTGAAGCTGCAGCTTTGCTTCACTTCATCCACGACTGACTGGTTCATCACCTGTCAGGTTCGTGGGTCTGAAGTTTGAGGAGATTCACACCTGGTTTGTGTTTAAAAGCTTTATACGACCAGAGCGGCGGCAGGGAGTGAAGGTCCATGTTGAGCGATGAGGCGTCTTCATCGTGTCAGCGAGGATGAATCTGTGTACGGAGTGTGACAGCGCAGATCTGAACCCGACCAGCCTGACCACAGTCTGACATTTAAAACGGTCGACAAACTCTGTGGATTCTGTTAAATTTGCCTCTTTTTTTTACCCCGCAGGTGTAAAAGACAAGAAACGAAACCATCTGTCCAGATTTCATCCATCAGACGTTTCAGCCTCACTGGGATCCTGATCGTCCATCAGACGAAACAAGTGACAGGACAGAGACAAAGTTTCACTGCACAGTTTTCAGCCTCGTCGTCGATAAACGACAGCAAAGACAAGTCCTGACTGACAAAACCTCCGCTGGCTTCCTGTTTTCTCTTCCTGTTGCTGTCAAACTCTGAATCTTCTCTTGTTTTTGTGTGTTCGTCCTCTTTGACTGCTGCTTCTTAATGATTCATGTTCCTGTAAAACCTCTGGACGTGTTTTCGCCGCCTGTGACGGCGACTTTGACCGCTCCGTGTTCTCTCCTCCGGTCATTGATGAGTTTCTCCTCATCCCGTCGTTCTGACCGGCGGCGCCGTGTTTGACCCCTCGTGGTGTTTTTCATTAAAACAGAGGAAGAAACTTCATCCTCTCTGGACGCAAACTGGTTAAAGAGACACCACAACAAAAGCAGCAGAAGGAGGGAAATCCCCCCAACATCACCGTGTGTGTGTGTGTGTGTGTGTGTGTGTGTGTGCGTCTCCTCTCCATCTGTCTGCCTCCATCTCGGTTGGGGACGTTGGGCTGGAACCGTCTCTCCTGCTCAGCGATCATCCCCTCTGCTTCCTGACGAACACGCTCGGCTCTGTTTCGGTGTTTTTGTCGATGAGCCTCGTTGTGTTTGCACCTTGAACATGTCGGGTTTTACATTCACTTTGCTCTGCCGTGTTTCCCGCAGGTGGGAGCTCCATCTGTTGGTTGAATTGGATTTTTTTTTAGGGGATTTAAAGCTGCTGGGATCCATATTTTTGTAATAACGATGGATTAAGTGACTGCATGTTTGTGAGAGAGAAACCCAACGAGTCTGCAGAGATTTTCAAGCCTCTTTCAGCTCAGAATTTTGGTTTTGCGGCACATTTTCTGCCTGTTTCAGCCTGAAACTGCACAACCTGCTCAGCAGCAGACTGACACAGTTTGGGGCTTCATCCACAGTTTAAAGACTGTTTTAAAACAAAAGGAATCACATTACAGATGAGTTTGGAATCAAACGTCTGAAAAACGAATTACATGGTCGTCTCTGTACGCTGAGCATGGGCGAGCGTTCGCCTCCTGCACATCTGGGCAGCAACAACGTGACAAAATGCAGATTTTACCTGCAGATTTTACCTGCAGAGCAGCTGCAGACTCAGACACAAAGGTCAGAAAAACATCCTGAAGCCTGATGTTGTTTGATTTCTGCCAGAAAAAAGGTCACATGATCCTCGACAAATCAGGGCTGAGAGGATCTGATCATGATGTCAGGACTCCCTGTTATGCTTCTCAGAGGAGACAGTGGAGACAAAAACCTCCATAAAAACTACAGTACCCATGAGCCTCAGCTAGCGTTGCCATGGAGATTTGCAATGGTGTGTTTGTGCCTCTTTGTCTTTGAATTTGTTGACAGTTTTCATCAAAACTGCAGAGTGAAAATTCACTTTTTCAAACCCTGTTTATCATCTTCAGCTTCAGCTTTGAGAGAATCTGAAGCTCTGTGATTGGATGTTACTTTTCCAAATGCATCCTGGGAGATGTAGTTAAAATCTCCCTTTAAGCTTTTTGCCTCTTTTATATTTTTGCGGACGGTCGTCCATCTTTTCTCCTGATGAGTCAAACGGAGCTTCATGTTCACGTCCTGACTGACGTCACTCCGTCTCATTTGTATTAACGGCGTCAGACTTCATGCTGACAAACGTACCTGTTGTTCACGCGCAGGTGTAACGCTGTCCTGCGTGACCCCCCCCCCCTTCAATCTGCCTCCTCCTCACTATTTGTTCTAATCGACCCGCCGTTGTTCGACCTCTCCGTGTCAGCTTCTCCCATTACCGCCAGCCTCCTCGACCTCGCTGTGTTTGGTCTCCTCGTTACGGCGACGCCTCCCTGACCTTTCCTCATCTCCTCCCCTCAGAACGAAAAAAAGAAACCAGGCGAGATGTTCGGCGGCGTCAGACATGATTAATCGCTGGCAGAGGGGTGAAGTGATTCCAAACAGTGATTCAACCTGAGCGAGCTGTAATGAGAAAAGAGCCCGGCTGCCTATTACCTTAATAAAGACGTCTACATGTTAATTAGACTGACACGCCTGAGTGCAGGGAGTGTGTGTGTGACAGTGTGTGTGTGTGTGTGTGAGTCTCTGAAGGCTCGCTGCTGCTGATGGTGGAAGAAAAACAGAGTGCAGACTTCAGACTTTCTCCCCACACACACACACACACATACACACACACACACACTGGGTAAGTGTGGGGGAATAATTGATGGCTCAGATCGTCGCTAACTGAGCTCGTCCTCCTCTTAACGAGTTAAGAGCGCAGCGGAGAGCAGCTCCGCCCCACCTGAGGCTCATCAGGACGGGAAGACGGATAAACGAGACGCACCGGACTCGTTCAGCATCAGCTCCATTACATCTGCATCCACACACACTTCACACACACTTCACACCCGCCACAGCTGCTCAGGAGGGAAAACAAGAAGATCAGCATCACAAAGAGGCCGGACAACTTTTTTCTAGAAGGGAACTGAAATAAATCTAAAGACAGATTATTTAAAAGAACAAATACTGGAGAAAGTAATGTAGCATCTAATGTCAGGCTGCTAACGTTCAGAGATTAGCCACCACTAGGGGCAGCGACGCACACTGAGCAGACAGAAGAGGCAACAGAAGAAGAACAAATCTGTCAACAGTGAAACCAAACTAACCATCAACTTGAACTATCTTCATCTAAAGGGAGAAACAGTTTGAGATCTGCAGGTTTAAACTAAACTTTCAACATTTTGGAGCAAACAGTTTGTGGGCGGAGCTTAAACTGAGAGGGTCAGTGGTGATAAGCTGATTTTATGATGCTGGAAACTGGAAAGGCGTTCAGTCATGATAAACTAACCTGCTGCAGCTTCATGAGAGTCTCAGGCTGCAGGAACCAGATTCAAACAGTTAAAACGTGTTAAAGTCGGAGTGAAGAGTCGACGCTCGAAGCTCAAGATCCGCCTCAAGATCCGCCTCTGAACACGCAGCTTCAGGACAGAGTCGCCACGCAAAGGTCAAACACCATCTGAAGCTGAGAAACACGAACATCTTCATCCTCTCTGAGTCGTCTCTGGCTCTCTGCTGGTTGCTGACAGCTTCATCAATGCAGCGTTTGTCCGATCAGCACATCAAACGCATCATCAGAGTCTGATTCACAGATTATTCACTGTGATTCGTCTCTGCAGTCTGCTGCCAGCGTCCCCGTCCCTCCGCCGCTCACGACCCGCCGCTCACCTGCTGGCTCCCACATGGACATTATTAATAATTAATGGAGTCTGTTGTTTGTGTTCTTTGTGTGTCATTCATGGTTTGTGTCCTCAACCTTCAAAGATGTAACAATCATCATCATCATCATCATCACGGTCTGTGTTTGGTTTGTGCTCCTCAGTTCCAGTGAAGGGAAATCTCACTGCAGCAGCAAACAAACACATTTCTGACAAAAGTGGTGGAGTCTTAATGTTCATGCGAACACTCGGACACACAAACGGTCAAACCATCGCGTGTGTGACTGACCTGTTTGAGTCAGTCTGCTTCTTCCTGCAGACTTCAGTCTCACAGATTATTATAACTTTCGAGTTTAGATGATACTCACTGAAGCAGTCAGTCCCTTCAGTGTCTCAGTTGCGAAGAAAGTAAATATTGTAAACATAAAAAGTCCCGAACTCAAGCGTCTGCAGCAGGTTAGCATTAAAATTCACCCATGTGTTAGCTTGTGCAGCTCGCTCAGTGAGCAGCTTCAGATCGACGGCTCAAACTGTTCGTGTTCGTCTGCCTGCGTTTTTAAAAGTCACATTAATCACAACCTGCAGTTTTTATGGGATCAACCAACAAAACATGATCACTGCTTTTGTTTCCAACAGGATGAGACTGTTTATAACTTTGGTCCAGCGTTTGATTTCATGATCACGTGAGTGATTCCCACAGTGTCGTCTTCAGCCCACTAGTGGACCATAAAGGTATTGCAGGAGGCTGCTGTGTCTTCGTCTCTCCCTTCCTCTCTTTCACTTTAAATGATTTGTAAAATTTATTATCCATAGTTTTGCTGAAACCTTTGCTACTTTAAATAAATGATGCATTCTGGGTAAAAACCCTCCGCTGCCTCGACTTCGCTGTGAGTATGGACGGATGACACGTCTGTTTCTGCTGAAACCATTTCAGGCCTTTGCAGCCTCTCGTACTCCAGCACCGAGGGGCCGTGTGAGCTGAGCCTGGGGGGGTTCAGGGCTGGGGGGGTTCAGGGCTGGGGGGGGTTCAGGGCTGGGGGGGGTCTGAGAGGTCGCTGGGTTTGTTTCAGAGTTCCTCCAACTCTGTGCCAACAGTGTGTGCTTGCCTCCTCCCTCTTCCAACATGACAGTGTGCACAAAGCCGGCTGACAGCGACCGCGAGCCGAGCCGGATCACGCCACGTCGCTGCTGGACCTCGGTGACGCTCCGCTGGCTGAGAGCGCCGAGCAAATCCCTCCACCGGAGAGAATAACTACAGGAGGCCTCCTGGAAAAGCTTTCCACTGTTGTTTTTGTTGTTTTCAACGCTCCCTCGCTCCACGGCTGCACATATTTTTTTATGAGAGAGGAATAAATCTCTGCCACGGCGGCCGCCTCTCTGCTCCAGCGGCCTGCCTCTAATAAAGTACTCCTGTTGTATTTAGGTATTTCCCCGGGGTTTCACTGGAATCAGCACTTGTTCCTGTCTTCAGACAGTCTGCAGCAGCACTGAGCCTCCTCCGAGCGTCGCTTCATTTACTCTGACTGTGCGCTGACACTGAAGGACTGTGTGTCTGCAGGCAGGTGAGCAGGAGAACCTGGAGCCAGAGAGCTCCACGGTTTTTTAAACTCATAATCAATATGTGTTTTAACGGCGGGGCATTGCGTACACGGCGGCTGCTGAGTTCCTCTGAGCAACACCAGAAAATCAGATTCCTGCTGAGTTTTTATTTCTCACACAAACTTAAACACTTCGGTCACAAATAGTCAAAAAAACTCGACTCCAGGTCCATTAACAAGCTGATCTGGAGCTTTTCACTGAGTCACATGGTCTTCTCCAACGATGGCCAGTTGCCATGGTGACGTGGTGACACATCGTTCATGTGCTCTTCTGTCTGTTGAAAAGCTGCTTGCTGTGTTCAGTGATTTTAAGTTTTCAGCCTCAAACTCAGAACAAACGGGATTAAAAACATCTGCAAACGGTTTGAGGATGAAACTTCAGGCTGAGAAACGAGGAGCTGCTGGAACCGTTTCCACTCTGCATGAACCACATTTCATCTGAGTCCATCCTGACATGTTTCTTTGCCTTTTCACTAGAAAACAGAAGACAAAGCTCATGACTTGCTCTGTGTGGACGCTTCCCTCTGACAGGCAGCTGCTCTTTGTGTTTCCTCCTGATGAGACGTGTTCTCACAGTGAAAACCGGCCTCTTGCAGGTTGGTGAAGCCCTCAGAACGAGAGTCCTGCTCTCCTGTAAACGTCCTCACGTCCTCAGCAGAGCATGTGGACTGCTGATGCGTCTCCTGCTGAGTGGCTGCAGCAGACGTTGGTTCATCATGGCGGTGAGATGAAGAGGCAGCTGCTCCACAGACTTCTTCAAGTCCAATTACCGTGATGACTTACTGTGCAGCAGCTCGCCGCCGCCTGCTGGCTGCTTCCAGCCTGATTCACGGCGTCCGTCGCTGCCGTCCTCCTCGTGTCCAATCTCTGCTTCATTTAAATGTTTCCTCCTCTGCTCCGGTCGGACGTGTTGCTCTTTTCTCACCTTCATTTCTGCCCTGAGCTCCTTCAGAGGGAGGCCACATAATTAACAAACTCTAATTACCTTCGGCTTGTTATTTAGCTTGTTAACACGCATTCATTATGACCAGATTAAAAAAAACACAAGAGTTTAAGAAACTCAAATCCTCACTGCACATCATTTATTCATCCCTCTCTTCCCCTTGTTGCCTCATCAAGCTGCTGATGAAATGACCAGCAGAAACACCTCCGGCCTTCGTCTCTGATTAAAGGTGTTCATGGTCATCGCCACCCTGCGGCGGCTGAAAGCGGTGAACTTCCTGTTGTCTCGTGTGAGGGATGCGTGGCGTCGAACAGAGGAAACAGAGAGCCTGCAGCACCCACAGCTTCCACACGTCCAACTGTGAAATACGAGAGAAAGTTTCTGAAGTGATTCTCATCAGATTAAAGTTTAATGCAGCTCCGTTTAACTCGTCTGTGTCTCCGTTAAGTCGCTCAGAGAGGCTTTCACATCGTTAGACTCCAGCAGGAAGTCCATCTCTTCTGTTTAAGAGCTTCGGCTGCTTCAACGTGTCTGTTTCTGGACGTTCTCCTCTTTGTCTCCTCTTCATGTCAGCAGCCAAACACTCTACTGACACGTGAATCTCATCAGCAGCGACTGCGGCGTCTGAACCAACTGAGACGAGACAGGAAGTGCAGAGTGTAAACATGAGGTACGAGGTCACTGATTATCATCCGTCGTCTCTGAGACAGAACGATCATCTGTTGCAGAGAACATTACAGGTTGTTACCAGAGTAAAATAACAGATAAAGCAGAGTCGCTTTAAATCACATCCATCAGCACGCGAAGGTCAGGCCTTAAGAAGCTCCTGTAGAAACGGTTCTGGAAAACATCCATCAGTTTCCTGTCGTGCACCTGCAGCCAGGGGGGGGGGCAGCAGGACCAGCGAGCATCCACATGTCCGACTGCCCGGATGGGTCACATGATCTCTCCAGGGGGGTCTGAGTCCACCTGCAGGTCTCCCAGTTGGCTTAAAAAACCTCCGAACCACCTCAACTGGCTGCACTCTGAAGATCTGAACCTCTCCATCTGTGAGAAGCAGCACAAACACCTGAGACCTCCAGAGGAAACTGGTTTTGTCCCCTTTGAGCAGCGATCTGACACCTGGTGTCCACAGGTGAGGCTAAACACTGACTGACTGCTGCTGCTCTGATCCACCTGTCCATCCCTGCTCCACCTCACCCCCACCTCATTAGGTGAGGAGACCTGAAGTCCTTTGGAAACCAGGTGAGAACGTGTGTCCCAGGTCTCTCTGATAAAGACCTCTGCAGCCTCACAGGTGTGTAAAAGGTTACAGACACACAGTCGGTGTGGAAACATGAAGTCAGACACTGAAAGCAGACGAATCATTAAGCTTCTCTCGGCTTCGTCCTCCGTCAGGCTGAACATCTCCTCTCCTGTCACACGGTGGGAAAGATACATCCGTGACCTTCTGCTCCTCCTCTCCACCTGACAGCCGACATGCTCCTCCTGCTCCTCCTGGAAGCTGCAGGAGGACCATCTTTTTTCAGCTGCTCTGGTTTTTACAAAGAGAAACACAAATGTGCTGAAAAGGTGAACCAGTGATTCACCAGGCAGACGATTTGTGTTCCTGTTCGTTAACACTCGTTCAGCTGCTGCAGCTGAAGCTTCTGCTGCTTTTTATCTGCTCAAACAAAAGAAAAGCTCCACTGAATTCTCCAGGACTTTAATCTGAAGTGTGTTTTTTTATTAACCTGCCTAAACGACACCAGCAAACTACAAATTCTTGTTTTTCTGGAGGAGAGATTCAACGAGTTTTACTCAACAACGTTCATGTGTTCGTTTCATCCGAACCATCGATGCTTCAGCTGCTTCTTCAGCTCTAAAGCTCCTGCAGATTCAAGATAACTGAAGTCAGAGTTCAGCAGCTGAAACCAGATTGGAACTGCAGACGTGAGTTTCCTGATGATCTCAGAGGAGCATGAAAATGTGTAACAACAAGAGAGAAGAGCTTTCAGAGAGAATCAGCAAGGTCACGAGACTCACTGAGACTCATCGATGAGTGACCTGACAGCAGAGACCTGATGGATCCAAACGGACACACGAGCCACATGTTGATGAGAAACATGAATTTGTGCGATTCTGATAAATAGTTTTAACGTCTGCCTCCATTTTGATTCTTCTAATAAAGCAGAAAAGCTGCAGTAAAAAGAGATTATGGCTCATATAATCTGCCCCCATCTGGGCGGTTAATGGTTTCACTGGTGCAGCTGCGTTTAACGGCCAGGTAAACGGCTCGAGGCAAACAGGTACAGACTTTAATACGCTCGTTATGCTGCTCTCACAGAAAACTACACACACTTCAAAGTCAGAACGTTAACGTGGCCTTCAGGAGTGAGATGAAGAACATGAGGAGCAGAACTTCTGCAGCAGGACCGTTCTGTGCAGAAAAGAAGTGTGTTAAGGCAGGAAGTGTGGAGTTTGAAAGACGTGTTAACTGTGCAGAAAGGTTCTAATGAGAAACACAATTAAGGTGCATTGTGGGAAATGTAGGATCCAGAGCTTTGAAGCTCAAGAAGGTTCACCAGCATTAAGGTGTGAAAAGAACCAGCTAAGTTTGGTATTTTTAGAGATTAAATTTCTTTTTTCGGGGCAGATTTGTTTGATTTGCGTTTCATTTTTTATCCATTTAGATAAAAACAGATTTATTTGTCATACAGCTGTGCAAAACATCTGTTCTCCATGTTTCATTTGGGCTATTCTGCATTAAAGTGCGTTTACAGAAGCTCTCTGCCTTTCGAACGCCGCTCATCATCAGGCGGCGGCTCTGTTGTTAAACAGGCCTTCAAAGCGGAGCGCCCCCCCCACAGCAAGAGAGAATGAGGGCAGCTGTAAAAATAACTCTCGGCTCCTCTGAGTGTATTTTTAGAGTTGAACCTTCAGCCTGGTTCGGTGCTTCAGTGGAAGCCGAGGCGGCCCTGTTGTTCGGAGGTGAGCCTCCTGCAGGTTAACGGCCGCAGACAGATGGACAGAAACGCTAATTATGTCTTACGGTATCTGAGGCTCTGGAATGTCTCGTTATCCTCCCCGACTGAAGTGTGTCTGCTGTCGCCACGGAGACTCCGACACACAACATGGCAGTCCAAACATCGACATCAAAGCCCCGCGTGTCGCTCGGCCTTCAAATTAACCTTTTGTCAGCGGCGGGTGCGGTGACGGCGAGCGGCGCTAATGTTCTGTGAAGCCGCGGGAGTCGACGGCCTCAGACATTTGAGCAGAGGAAGCTGGAGTTCATCAGCAGCTCCAGCAGACAGCTGCCGGCCTGCAGACGAGCTGAGAGCCACAGCGTTCAAGACTCATCAGCCACGTTAGATTCAAGCTGTCAGACGTGTGACATTGGAGACAAAACGTTTAAACCAGTTTATATCTCCAGTCAACTTTAAACTGGCTTTGAAACATTTTAATGAAGCCTGAATAAAGTGATTTTAATCACCGACTGATTTCATCCAAACACCACAGATGACCATGAAAATGTAAATCTTTTATCGTGATGATTGATGTCAAACTTTCCTCATTTGCTTCCTTTGGAGACTTCCTACATTTCCCAGAATTCTCCCTTGCATTCTGCAGTCTGTGCACCAGCTGAACATGAGTTTAATCCAAAACTCAGAGGTAAAGAAACACAAACGGACAAACTGAAGTCACAGTGAGAGACTGAGGATGGAGCGGAACCAAACCTGGTGACTGAAACGCTTTGATTTAAACAGAAAAATATAATAAAACAGCAGCAGAGACGTAAAGCTTGCGTCATAAATCTGCATCACAATCTAATTTCTGAAAATGCAGCAAAACAATAAACAACCTTCAAGCAGAAAGTTGCCGTTTTCACACATCAGCGAGGACAGAGGGAGTCAGATCAGCCACAGAGAGAGGACGAGAAAAAACACCACAATTATGAGCAGAGTTTGGTGGAAATAGATTGTGATCGGTGGCATTTCATCAGCTCCTCAGTGGCTTGTAAATGAGGGTCACGGCAGCAGAAACATCGTGAGAATTTGCTCCTAAATGTCCTTTGATGCAGACTGTCTTCGGTCTTTAACGCTCCGATCGGCCGTCAGCAGATGTGTCAGCTTTAGGATCATCCATTCTGACTGACGACCGAAGATTTCACCATGTTTCTGCACCAACTGCCAACTTTCATTAAGCAAAACCCAAAAATCCCCGAAACAGCTGTGTGCTAACCAGCTCGGCGTGTTTGTGTGTCACATGACCTCACCGATCGATGGCTGCATCACACAGACACAGTCATGTTTGTTGTATGTTGTGCGTCTTCTTTCACCACAAGAGTCAGAGCGGAAACACAGCGAACCGACGCCGAACCGAACCTGCGTGACCATCGTCTGTTTGTCCTCTTTCAGGACCGATCTGTCCTCTCGCCTCCAGCAGCTCAGCTCCTCCGGCGTCGTTACTATGGAATCATCATGATCCGCATCGAACGCGACAGAGTGACGGATTATCCGGACAAATAATGAGACAACATGTAGATAAACAACGGCGGTCTGTTCATCTCGCCTGCGTTTCACAAACATGCATCATCACCCCGTCTGCCAGACGCCGCAGTACTGCGAGAGCACACTCAGAGAGAGCAGGAGATTCAGCAAACATGGTGCTGTAGTAACGTCACTGTAGTAGATGTAGTAGAAGTGGGAGTAGCAGGAGTACAAGTAGTAGTAGATGCAGTAGTAACAGACACAGTACAACGTGTATAATGTTAGCTTTAGCAGGTGTAGCAGCAGCAGTGTGAGCATTAGTAGACACTGGCAGAGCTGGCAGCAGTGTTGGTAGTAACATAACAGTGTTATTAGTGAATATGGCAGTAGTGCATGCAGTAGTACACACATCAGAAGCAGCAGTACTGCAGGAGTGTGCAGCAGCAGAGGGAGTGGCAGCAGTGTGACACTCGCAGTAACACTGATGTTTAAAGTTTTTGCATCAAAAAGCTGCTGAAGACTGTTAAATGATCCACACACACACACACACCCTCCTCATCTCTTCATCCTCCTCTCATCTCATTATTTTCATTACTTCTCTCTCTCCACCCGCCTCTCTCCGCCCGCCCACCACATCCCGGGGTTCACATCAAACGCTGCTGAAGTAGACCCCTCGATTAGAAACGCCGCCGAGACGCTCTCGCCGCCGCCGACCCACGAAACCGCAAACACTCTGCAGCACACGGCTCATTAGACAAACTGACGTCGTAACCACGGCGACTGTGCATATGTGTGTGTGTGTGTTTATGTCTTCATTAGTGAGGCTCTTTTTTTTTCTCACTGTGATTCTCTGCAGGCAAACAGCTGTGTCAGAAAACACACAAACACCGCCAACAGCCGCCTCTGTTAGCTTTAGATTCAGACACACAGACAAACAGCTTCTCCGTCCTTTTACAGGCCTGATCGAAGCTTTGTGAGACATGAGCAGCTCCAACTCAGACACACAGGCCTCCGGAGCTCTTTACTTTTCATTTAAACCACTCAGAGTTGGAGGAACAGACAGGGGGCGCTGTTCTCCCAGAGGAAACAGAGCTTTAAGTTTTAAACATTTTACTAAAGGCAGAGAAATTCAACACACATGAGCAGCAAGTGGAGGAGGAAGTGATCAACTCCTCTTTTCTGCCCTCAGTTTGGCCTCACAGGCTACTTTCAGTCTGCACCATGCAGACGCTTCTGTTTGTGGCCATTACAGGCCAAGAGATGAAGCCAAGAAAGGCCGTGAAGAAGAAGAAGAAGAAGAAGAAGAAGAACAAGAAGAAGAGGAAGACTACTGGTGAGGAAACTTGAATGTAAACGATGCAGATTTGAAGAGATTCAAGACAAAGAGTGTGTTTTTTTGGGAAAATAGATGAATCCAACGTGTTCGACCTCGAGGGTTCATGAGGAGCATTTAGGTAAACAATCAGCGTGTAAACAGTTTGTTTACAAAAACCTCCGCAGGGCAGCTTTAACGCAGAGAAAAGTGACAGGATGCAGAGATGAAACATGTCACATTCAGACCAACAAGACAGAAGAACAAACAGTTCTGAGTGTTTCTTTATTCTGACATGAAAAATCCTGAAATGGAGGAAACAAAACGAAGAAAGAGGTTTAAGCTGAGACTTCATGAGTAGTTAGGACAGATGTTTTGGAGATGATCTTGTGTTTTACAGTGAAGCAGAGCCTGTCTGTGTGTGTGGGAGTGTGTGTGTGGGAGTCTGGTGTTGCCATCGTTGTGAGCACCAGTTCACACCACTGCAGTGAGAACATTTCTGCACAGCGACTGTTCCTCTGCTTCGACAGACCGAAGCTCCGACTTGGTTTCAGATTCAGGTTGAATTATGACAATGAGGGTCCTCACAAGAGTAGAAGGATGAGCGTGATATGTGTGTTAGTGTGTGTGTGTATAGGAGTGTGTGTCCTCTGCATATGACGATAACCTATTCTGGCAGAAAGCCGGCAGACACCAGCTGTGCATTATTTACCATGCAACACACACACACACACACACACACACGCACACACACACACACACACACGCACACGCACACACACACAAACTAACTGCTGAGTCAGGTGATTCACAGTGGAACACACAGATGGTGACGAACACACACATACACAAACACACACACACAAACACACACACACGAACACACACACACGTCATAACATGATGACGATGACAGTCCGTGATGACGACTGTGGCGGTGATGATGACAAAGGTGTGTGACGAGTAAGATGTCAGCCGTGTTGATGAAGATTATGAAGATGATGATGGTGATGACGCAGTGTTGTGATGATGAAGGTGATGATGAACCTGAATGACGATGACGATGATGACGACCTAAAGTGATGATGATGTTCAAGGTGTATGATGATGATGATGATGATGATGATGATGATGATGATGAAGAACGTGTGTGTCTGCTCAGACCAACAGTCCGTCAGGACCGAACAGATGCAGCGACATTCATCCTCCCATCTGATCTGCAGAGAATGAGGACCAGAGGACGGAGCAGCCTACACACAGTCTGACCGAGAGCTGCGTCTGTGTGTGTGCGCATGTGTGTGTGTGTGCATGTGTGTGTGTGCGCGCATGTGTGTTGTATAATCGTCGTCATATGACCAACACAAACAGTCGATGTGCTGCCAAAAGTCGAGTCAGCGGATAAAAATGGACACAGATTGATCGTCACTGTGAACATGAACAGAAGAGAAACTATGAGTCTGTTACTCGAGTCGACGTTTCAGTCAGACGACTACGGCTTCACTGCTGCTGAGCATCAGCAGCACGCAAACAACGACAACGACAACATAAAACATCAACAACAATGCAAACAACAACACAAACAATAACAAGAACAACAACGCAAACAACAACCACAACACAAACAACACAAACAACAACAAGAACAATGCAAACAACAAGAACAATGCAAACACAAAAAACAAGAACAACAACACAAGAACAACAACACAAACAACAACAAGAACAACAACACAAACAACAACAACAACACAAACAATAACAACACAAACAACAACACAAACAACACCATCAACACAAACAACAACACAAACAACAAAAGAACAATGCAAACAACAAGAACAATGCAAACAACAACACAAACAACAACCACAACACAAACACAAAAAACAAGAACAACAACACAAGAACAACAATGTAAACAACAACAACACAAACAACAACAAAAACAAGAACACAAACAACATCAAGAACAACAACCTCAACAACACCAACAACACAAACAACAACAAAAACAAGAACAACACAAACAACAACAACAACAACAACAACAACAGCGCAAACAACAACACAAACAACAACAATCACAACACAAACAACAACGACAAAAACAACACAAACGACGACAACAACGACAAAAACAACACAAACAACATCAACACAAACAGCAGCTGCTCCATCTAGTTTACTGAGGTGTAAATGTTCAACAGAAGTTCTCAGGAACGTTGAACTCGAGTCTCTCCATCGTTTCGTCGCAGAAGGAAACATCTGACCGAACAGATCAAAGCTGCGTCTCTCTGAACCGACCGACCTCGTTTGTGTTAAATCTGGTGACAGAAGATAAAGCGTCGATCTCCGAAACGAGTGTTTTTGGATTCTGGTTTCACTCCCTGATCAGTTTTACTGCTCGTTGATATCAAGGCTGCGTAAACTTACAGAGAGGAACTTTTTACTCCAGCAGACCCGATTTAAATCTGACCTGAATATTAAAACAGCAACGTGTCGTCCAGGCGAACAAGCTGCATTAAAAACTGCACATGTAAACAAGTTTGAGATAGAAGCTGATAAACTTTTCTTCATGTTTCAGACGTTTGAGTCAGAAAGTCAACAAGTATCCTGCTCTGTGTTTTACTGTAAGAACATCAGTGAGACGCTGCTGCTCCAGAAGTTTGAACTCAGTGTCATTTTGAAGGTGAACCTCTGCATGTGACACGAAGCCCCAGAGCTTCTGTCTGAGCTCATCCTGCTGTAAACCTGCTGCACTTCTCCAGGCTTTTAACTCAGGCTTTTACCCTCCACGAGGCGGTGGAGGTTAAAAGCCTGAGTCTCGTCTCAGTGAAGCTGCGGCTCAGGCGGCGTCAGACCAACAAACATGAGCGAGCGTCCCTGAAGGCAGCAGAGCCGGAGTCAAATCCCAGAGACTCTCGTTAGGAGACTAAAGCTCCGACAAACAGAGAGGCTGCAGAGTCGCAGCCAGACGAGTGTGTCGGGCTTTGTCCTGTGCTGATGATGTCATCAGACGGATCTGTCCTCGGATCCGGCGGCGGCTCGTTGGATGCGAGCCGAGGAGCCGCAGGATGAGCGGCGGCTCAGACGGAGCGCAGCTCGCCACCTGCGAGCGCTAAACTTTACTCGACTCCAGCATGAAGGATTTCAGACATATTGGATCCAGCTGTTTTTAAAACAGAAGCAGGCTTTTCTTTTATTCATGTGTCATCTTTTTTAATAAAGTTGGTGTCAGTTTATATTAAATTTGGGATGTTTTTTAAGCAGAGGTGGAAACTTCTGAGCCCATTTTATACAGATCTGTTCTTTTTTCTTTTCGATTATTTTGATTTTTAACTTTTCAGAACATTTCAATCAGAATTATTGACACTCACATGACGGCTGTTTTTAATGAAACAAAGCGTTATTTTCAGAGACTTTGTTGGGAAATCAGCTGTTGCGTGTGTGACAAACAGAAACCGGCCGTCAGTGTGAATCTGTAAACAGTTTCTCTTTGTTAAACTGATGAGCTCAAAAGTTCCCACAGTTCACAGGTTTTATATTTAGAAAAATCGTGATTAATTTGCCACAAACTGACTAAACTGGAGTCGTCCTCGCTGATTAAAGCCGAACCTGACTGATGTAAAAATACAACAGCAGGCACGTTTCCCTCTGAATGGAATCAAGACCTTCAACATGAAACGTGAGCTATTTTTATCTGCAGAGTATTTTTAGCAGCAGCAGCTTGGCAGTCGACTCACTTACGCTCACCGCTTTAATATTTCACCGTCAGAACGGAGACGCCTCGGCCAGAAAACACTGCTGCTGAGGAGATAAAGACTTCCACACACACACACACACACACACACACACACACACACAGAGTAAATATGAGGCTAACACACAGAAACACTGCAGACCTTTAACTGTCACCCACAGACGAGTGAAGAATTTAAAATAACTCCTTTTTTATGCGATATAAAAATATTGTGGGTTCATCTTCTGAACCTGATTCACAGAAAATAACAAAACATTTGATTTTGACGTTTAAATTGTTTCCATCAGGATCAAAACTGATAAATAAAAGAATCTTTTAAAAGACGTGAGTCCGTGTAAGTTTAACAGAGTTTAATGTGAAAGACGTGTTTCTACTTTCTTGAGTTGTTTGTGTCTCAGTGTGTGTGTGTGTGTGTGTGTGTGTGTGTGTGTGTGTGTGTGTGTGTGTGTGTGTGTGTGTGTGTGTGTGT